>JAAAWM010010264.1:0-37073 GCA_036873465.1 Thinopyrum obtusiflorum | reverse complement strand
GCACCGCGCCAACCAGCCACCGCCGCCATCCATCACCACCACTCCCCGCTTCACCGCGCCATCATCACCACCGCACCACTGAACACCACTGCGCCTCCACCTTCACTGCGCCATCCATCCACCATCACCAGCGCCACATTGTGTGACCCACCAGACGGCCTGGCTGGACCTCCGCGCGAGAGTGCCCCTGCTGTCGTCCTTCGTCCTTCGCCTGCTGCTGCTCTTCTTTCCCCACGCCTCTGCTGCTCCTCCTCTCAACACTGCTGCTGCTCCTCTACTTAAAACTGTTGCTGCTCCCTCTCCCACATCCCTGCTGCAGCACTCCTTCTCTAAACCTCTCTCTTGCTGCTTGTTGCTGCTCCTCTATCCATCCCCACGCTGCTGCCTCTTCTTCTTCTCCCATGAAACTACTCCTCCTCCTCCTCCTCTCTCTCTCTAAGCCACCTGTTGCTGCACCTGCTCTCCAATGCCCCTGATGCCCAGTTGCTCCTCTTTCCCTTTCCTTTCTACTGCTAATCTGAACCCACTACCTCTTCTCTGATCCCACCTGTTGTTATTTCTATGAACTTGAGAGTTGTAAGACTTTGAAATGTCCAAATTTGAACTAGTACTGGTATGCTAGATATATGTATGTTTAGTCCAGAGACATGGTGTTCTTGCTTATTTTGTAGCTCAGTGTGAACTTGTACTATTGACACTCTGTTTGTTTGTGTTGAAACTAGTTAAATTCATCACTGTGTATTGCTTGCCATAGAACCTTGTTTCATTTTGTAGTCTCTGTGTTAGTTATCTACCAGTGTATATGTGTTGTGATATGAAGTATTTCCATTATGTCCCATAATCATGTTTCCTCAATCCTTTTCATGTGAGATAAATTTATGTGTTCTTATCTTGTGACTTCCCTCTTGTCGTTGATGTTCGTCTGTGTTACTGTTTTAGATTCTCAAGCCTAATGAAAATACGAAAAAGACAGTGAGTAATATCTTAATCTCCCTGTGCTATTTGCATTTTATTTATGAAAGATATTCGGGTACAACCTTGTTTAGTTTTATTTTCCTGCTATCATACCCCTCCTAATTGAGTGATCTAGCTTTAGCCGAGCATAGTCGCTGATTTGCCTAGTCCCTGTGGGGAACACGACATCCGTAGTTTGGGAAATATATTCCACTACATTTACATTTGATCATTTTGGCGCCGTCGTCGGGGACTAGCGTCGAGCGATGGTGTGAAGCTATAGACTAGGCTTAGTATAGTTTTTGTTTAAATTTCCAGTCAATTTATTTCTATGCTTCTTTTACCTTTTTTACTTTTTGTTGCTTCAGCTTATTAGGATACTAACTGTCTGACTAGTGTTTACTGTTTCTGAGTTTGCGTAGGAAATCTAAACTAATTACAGGTTGTTCTATAGTTACACTCGGTTAAGATGGCATTGCTTCGTCATCTTTGGATGCCCAAAAGTCAATGCTATATCACAGGACCGGTTTGGCCAACTATGGAGGCAGAGAACTTTGAGCTGAAACCTAGTCTTATTGCTTTGGTTCAAAAACATCAGTTTGGAGGGTTGCCTACTGAAGATCCTTACGAGCACTTGCTCCGAGTCCTGTAGTATTCAGATACAGTAAAGTACCATGGAGTTCCTCAATATGCTATCAAGTGTATGCTGTTCACATTCTCTCTCTGTGATGATGCTCGTGCTTGGTACCAATCCTTGCCATCAAGGTCATACAGTTGGAATGAGATATCACAAGCATTCTTGGATAAATATTTCCCACTACACAAGCAGTCCGCGATTTGAGATGAGTTCTTCAACTTTGTTCAGCGTGAAGGCGAGAGTTTGTATGATGCTTGGGAGAGGTACAAAGCCTTGTTCAGGAGATGTCCTAATCATGGGCTCGAGAGATGGTTAGAGCTGCAGATATTCTATAGAGGATTGACTTCGGACACTCGAGCTTACGTTGATATGGCATCGGGTGGAGCTATTACAAACAAGACACTTGATGATGCTTTTCTGCTGATTGAGAACATAGCCTTCCACCAACTTCAGTGGTACAATGAGAAGCCCACCTCTGATTCAGCTGCTTGCTTGCAACAAATCACTTCATCTCAGCAAGATTCTCTTACACAAAAACCTGAACCTCTATCTCAGTGTGACAAGATTGAGCTTGCATGGATTATCTTTGACGATGATGATACCATTCTAGTTGACACGCACGCTACAGATCATATGGATACTAGTGTTGGAGATTTAGTTTTGCATTGTGATGATTCTTCCATGGATGAGCCAGAGCTGCCGTTAGTTGCTTTTGATATTGAGGAGACACCTTTACTTGATATTGATCATGTGCTGCTATAGCCAGATATGGAGAAGTTCGCCTTCGATGATGTTAGCTGCATTGATTCCTCAACACTTGAGCCTGAGATGGAGAGCTTCATGGTTGATTATGGTGAGGTGGATTCAGATGTCAAGGAGCCAAGCTCTACTATTTCACTTGTTGACACGAGTCCGGTGGAAATTTCTACTACCGCACCTCACTTGGTATCTTCAATTGAGGTAGTCCTGAACCTTCTTCCTAACTATCTCAGGTATGATCGCAACTTTCTCGACAAGATATGCCATATCATGGATACTGCCTATGCACCATGCGATTTGTTGATGATATCTATTTATCATATGCTCAATAGATATGCTTATGTGATAGGATACTCTATTGATGACTTAGAGGGCATTGTCCCTATCACTTGTACTGGCTTGTTTGTTGAGTGTTCTTTCAGGTTTATGCTTGTGCACCTTCATTGCGGGCTGATCAAGTTCGAGATGACATCCCATGGGATCCTGATGGATTCACGGCATGGTGATGAGGAGAAGCAATGAGCACACATGAGGAAGAGTGAAGTTGGAGCATGTATGAGGAAGCAAAAGGAGAGAGCTGCAGTTCAGAGAGCGATTGTGCGAGACCTACATCATATAAGCCCAGTGAGCTGTTTCATGACCCCAATCTGAATACCATCATACATTATACATGTTGCAATCAATTGCTATTTGGGTTGCTTGAGCCATTTCTTAAATGTTGTCCCACTTAATTTTATTTGACATATGCTGCTTGATGAGAATATGCGAACTGATTGTTGAATGCCATGTAAACTAGTGATCTACATATTGCTTGCTTTGCTGAAATTAGTGAAAGCTATTAGTTTTGAGTGCTCAAATCCCTAGTACACTAGAAAACTTAATCATTTTCTGCTTTTACCTCGATACACCTAGATCATTAAGTGTCAGATGCTGAGTTTGTGCCTAATGTGTTCCCATTCAGAGCAATCACTTACCACTATGGATTAGCATCCTATGTTCTCTGGATCGGTAGCATGTGAACTAGACATGGATGAGTGATGATTCTTGTTTTTGCTCATTTGAAAAATGAAAAAAAAAATCTTATAATGAATATGTAAGTTTGACTACCTACAGTAGCATGTCATGTTCCCTGGATCGGTGGCATGTGAAATCTGGTAGCTTGGACAGTAATAAATAAAAAAAATGCAATATTTGTTGAACCAGGTGTATACCATGTTCTTGGGATCGGTGGTATGTTCCTTTGGGGAGACAAAAAAACTATATAATTGGTCGAGCCAGGTGTATACCATGTTCTCGGGATCGGTGGTATGTTCCTTTGGTGAGACTGATAAAATATTATCATTGCTTCCTTCAAATTCAATAAGTGGTTCTACCACAATGTTGTGTTCCTAGTAATAGGTGTCTCTCGGGATCATGCTCTCTTTAGGAACCTTTTGGCACAATCCGCATTTAAACTGGTTGATCTTCTTTTATCATTGTAGAAGTTTAAAATGATTGATTCTACTAGTATCCTACTGCTTTGTAACACTCTTAACCATTGATTTTCACTAGCTAAGTCCAAAGAATGCATTGTTTGGAGATCTACTTCACTTGGACATTCTCTAGTCAGCTCACTATTCACCATCTAGCTATTGCCATTATGCCTTTACTTGAGGACAAGTAAAGATTTAAGTGTGGGGGAACTTGATAAGCACATTTCTTATATATAATTTTGGCATACAAATATACCATTGTTGAGATCTAACCATTAATCTTGCTATGAACTGTTGCATATTTGGATAAAAATCATATAAAGAACCATTTACTAGTCATTTGTTTCTTTTGCAGAAAAGTGCGAGAAGGCACTATAAACTTCAAGATCCGGACTAAAGTAGCTAAGAGAACGAACCCCCCCCCCCCCCCCCCCCCCCCCCCCCCCCCCCCCCCCCCCCCCCCCCCCCCCCCCCCCCCCCCCCCCCCCCCCCCCCCCCCCCCCCCCCCCCCCCCCCCCCCCCCCCCCCCCCCCCCCCCCCCCCCCCCCCCCCCCCCCCCCCCCCCCCCCCCCCCCCCCCCCCCCCCCCCCCCCCCCCCCCCCCCCCCCCCCCCCCCCCCCCCCCCCCCCCCCCCCCCCCCCCCCCCCCCCCCCCCCCCCCCCCCCCCCCCCCCCCCCCCCCCCCCCCCCCCCCCCCCCCCCCCCCCCCCCCCCCCCCCCCCCCCCCCCCCCCCCCCCCCCCCCCCCCCCCCCCCCCCCCCCCCCCCCCCCCCCCCCCCCCCCCCCCCCCCCCCCCCCCCCCCCCCCCCCCCCCCCCCCCCCCCCCCCCCCCCCCCCCCCCCCCCCCCCCCCCCCCCCCCCCCCCCCCCCCCCCCCCCCCCCCCCCCCCCCCCCCCCCCCCCCCCCCCCCCCCCCCCCCCCCCCCCCCCCCCCCCCCCCCCCCCCCCCCCCCCCCCCCCCCCCCCCCCCCCCCCCCCCCCCCCCCCCCCCCCCCCCCCCCCCCCCCCCCCCCCCCCCCCCCCCCCCCCCCCCCCCCCCCCCCCCCCCCCCCCCCCCCCCCCCCCCCCCCCCCCCCCCCCCCCCCCCCCCCCCCCCCCCCCCCCCCCCCCCCCCCCCCCCCCCCCCCCCCCCCCCCCCCCCCCCCCCCCCCCCCCCCCCCCCCCCCCCCCCCCCCCCCCCCCCCCCCCCCCCCCCCCCCCCCCCCCCCCCCCCCCCCCCCCCCCCCCCCCCCCCCCCCCCCCCCCCCCCCCCCCCCCCCCCCCCCCCCCCCCCCCCCCCCCCCCCCCCCCCCCCCCCCCCCCCCCCCCCCCCCCCCCCCCCCCCCCCCCCCCCCCCCCCCCCCCCCCCCCCCCCCCCCCCCCCCCCCCCCCCCCCCCCCCCCCCCCCCCCCCCCCCCCCCCCCCCCCCCCCCCCCCCCCCCCCCCCCCCCCCCCCCCCCCCCCCCCCCCCCCCCCCCCCCCCCCCCCCCCCCCCCCCCCCCCCCCCCCCCCCCCCCCCCCCCCCCCCCCCCCCCCCCCCCCCCCCCCCCCCCCCCCCCCCCCCCCCCCCCCCCCCCCCCCCCCCCCCCCCCCCCCCCCCCCCCCCCCCCCCCCCCCCCCCCCCCCCCCCCCCCCCCCCCCCCCCCCCCCCCCCCCCCCCCCCCCCCCCCCCCCCCCCCCCCCCCCCCCCCCCCCCCCCCCCCCCCCCCCCCCCCCCCCCCCCCCCCCCCCCCCCCCCCCCCCCCCCCCCCCCCCCCCCCCCCCCCCCCCCCCCCCCCCCCCCCCCCCCCCCCCCCCCCCCCCCCCCCCCCCCCCCCCCCCCCCCCCTCCAAGTCTGCCGAGTGCGCCCTACCATTCTTCAAAATTTTGAAGAAGGCATCGCCCATGAGGTGGACCCCGGAGGCAGAAGCAGCACTGCAAGACTTAAAAACCTACCTTTCCTCTGTTCCCACCTTGGTCGCTCCCAAACCACACGAGCTGTTGCTGCTATATCTAGCAGCAACCAATCAAGTGGTTAGTGCAGCCCCGGTGGCACAACGGGAAGTGGAAGAAGGAGCAGTTGTAGCTACTGTCCTCTCCAAAGAAGGAAGTTAACCAGTTGTGGCAGGATTGAGCGCAGATCAAGAGAAAGAAGAGCAGGATAATGAAAGCAATTGCAACACCGTGGCAAGGAAGAAGGTAGTGCAGCGACCAATTTACTTTGTTAGCTCCCTGTTACAGGGGGGTAGATCAAGGTACTCTGGGGTACAGAAATTAATCTTTGGCCTCATCATGGCCTCGAGGGAAGCTGCAGCACTACTTCCAAGCCCACGAGATCACGGTTGTCCCTCATTTTCCTCCGCAACGCATATTGAGGAACCTTGAAGCCACCGACAGGATAGTTGAATGGGCACTGAATTATCAAGCTTTGGACTGAAGTACGAAAGCACCTCAACCATTCAGAGCAGAGCACTGGCAGAGTTTATTGCAGAATGGACACCAACTCCATATGAAGAGACGCCGGAAACAGTCATCCCCGGCAAGGAAGCCCCCCAAGAGTGGATCATGTACTTTGATGGTGCTTTCTCACTATAGGGTGCGGGGGTTGGTGTGCTCTTCGTCACACCCACTGGATAGCACCTGAAGTATGTAGTCCAAATGCACTTTCCCCCAGAAAGGGCTACCAACAACACTGCAGAGGATGAAGGGCTCCTTGCCGGGCTCATGATTGTGATAGAGTGTGGGATTAAGAAGCTGATCATCCATGGAGATTCACAGCTTGTGGTGAGACAAGTGAACAAGGATTACCAGAGCCCGTTAATGGAGGCATATATTGAAGAAGTGAGGAAGTTGGAGGAACACTTTGACGGATTACAAACAGAGCACGTATCATGTGCGGAAAACAACACTGCTGATTATCTGTCAAAGTGTGCTACACAAAAGCTCCCTGTGGAACCAGGAACCTTTGTCCTCCATTTGACTCTGCCATCCGTATTCCCATTGACAATGGCTAGGAAGAGGAGGGAGCTGGACTCTAGCAAGACTTCACCGGTAGTACCATCAGAGGTCCCTGGTAAGGGGGCTACCAGGGACGACTCCACCTCGCTTGGCCAGCCGCACTCTTCCGCAGGACCTCAGGTCTTTATGGTCGAGGCAAGCTCTCCCACAAGTGAGGAGGTGCCATTGGCTCTAGTTGTTGAGCAACAGGCTCCAACTTGGGCACAGCACATCGTCCACTACCTTCAAACTAGAGAACTTCCCGAAGAGCAAGAAGAAGCTCATAGAGTAGCCCGGAGGGCCAGTATGTATCCGTTTGTCGATGACACATTATAGATAAGGAGGCCCAACAGTGTGAAACTGAAGTGCATTTGCCGGGAAGAAGGAAAGGAACTATTGGCAGAGATACACAAACGCATGTGCGCCTCTCATATTGGATCAAGAGCCTTGGTTGGGAATGCTTTTTGGCAAGGTTTCTATTGGCCCTCGACCCTCCAAGATGCAACTGAGCTAGTCACTAGATGTGAAGCCTGCCAATTCCACTCCAAGAATATCCATCAGCCTGCTCAAGCTCTCCAGATGACCCCTTTGTCATGGCCATTTTTGTTCTGGGGGCTCGACATCTTGGGCCCCTCCCCCCGGGGGCTTTGAATTCTTGTAAGTTGCAATCGACAAGTTTACAAAGTGGCCGAAGGTGGAGCCCGTGAGGAAGGTGACCGCATAGTCAGCTATCAAGTTCTTGAAGGGATTGGTGTGCCGTTTCAGAGTACCCGCCAGAGTCATCACTGACAATGGCACCCAATTCACAAGTCGCGCCTTCACGCAATACGTTCATGCCCTTGGGAGCAAGATTTCATTCGCCTCTATTGCCCATCCCAGAAGCAACGGACAAGCTGAGAGGGCGAATGCTGAAGTGATGTGAGGACTCAAGACAAGAACATTTGATAGGCTGCATAAGTGTGGCAGGCGATGGATCGACGAGCTGCCGGTGGTTCTTTGGTCCCTCTGTACGACACCAAAGCGAGCTACCGACCGGACTCCCTTCTCCCTAGTCTATGGGGCAGAAGCAGTGGTCCCCACGGAACTCATATACGGGTCACCTCGTGTATTTGCCTATGATGAAGTAGCGCAAGAACAACACCGGCGTGACGATGCTCTGCTACTTGAGGAGAACCGTCTCCTCGCTGCTGTATGTGCTACACGATACCAGTAGGCCCTACGTCGCTATCACAGCCGCAGGGTCCATGCCCGGAGTCTTGAGGAAGGCGACCTTGTCCTTAGGCGTGTTCAGTCCGCCAAGGGTTCCAACAAGTTGATGCCGAAGTGGGAAGGCCCTTACCGGGTAGTATGAGATACCAGACCTGGCGTAGTCCATCTGGATACCGAAGATGGCATCAAGGTGCAAAACTCATGCAATATTGAGCATCTTCGGAAGTTCAACATGTAAGGCGCGGCTGTCGGGCCCTGCCCCGGCAGCCACACTTTTGTACCCCCCCCCCCCCCCCCCCCCCCCCCCCCCCCCCCCCCCCCCCCCCCCCCCCCCCCCCCCCCCCCCCCCCCCCCCCCCCCCCCCCCCCCCCCCCCCCCCCCCCCCCCCCCCCCCCCCCCCCCCCCCCCCCCCACCCTGCCGGTCTCTGCTCACTCTTTGCCTCATCCACTTCTCGCTGTGCTACCAAGGCTGCACTGACCACTTGGTTGGTTGCCGCTAAGTACAGCAGCGACGGCTCCTGGGGTTTGGGAGCAACCAAGGTAGGCACGGAGGTCAAGTAGGCCTTCAACTTTTGCAAAGCTCCGTCTGCTTCCGGGGTCCACTTCATGGGCCCTGCCTTCTTCAAAATTTTGAAGAACAGCAGGGTGCGCTCGGCAGACTTGGAGATGAATCTGCTTAGCGCGACAACACATCCTGTCAGACGTCTCACGTGCTTTACTGTCCTTGGTGCTTGGATCTGCTCGATAGCCTTGATCTTGTCGGGGTTGGCTTCGATCCTGTGATGGGACACAAAGAACCCAAGCAACTTGCCGGAGGGAACACCAAATACACACTTCTCCGGGTTGAGCTTCAAATTGATCTTGCGCAGATTAGCAAATGTCTCCTTCAAATCTTGAATAAGGGTGGCCTTATCCTTGGTATTAACCACAATATCATCCATATAGGCTTCTATGTTTCTGTGCAGTTGTGGTTCCAAACCAATCCGGACTGCCCTTGCAAAAGTGGACCCGACACTCTTTAATCCGAATGGCATGCGGACAAAGCAGTACGTACCACATGGAGTGATGAACGACGTCTTCTCTTCATCTTCCTTGGACATGAAGATTTGGTGATACCCAGAATATGCATCCAGAAAGGAGAGCAAATCACAACCTGAAGTGGAATCCATGATCTGATCGATACGCGGCAAGGGAAACGGGTCCTTCGGGCAAGCCTTGTTGAGATCCGTGAAATCTATGCAAAGCCTCCACTTCCCGTTAGCCTTCCGAACTACCACTGGATTTGCCAACCACATGGGATGCAGTACTCCTCTGATCAATCCAGCTGCTTCAAGTCTCTTGATCTCTTCTGCAATGAACTGCTGCCTCTCCAAGGCCTGCTTCCGGACTTTCTGCTTGACAGGTCGGGCATGTGGGCAGAAATCAAGGTGGTGCTCGATTACCTCCCTGGGAACACCGGGGATATCAGATGGTTGCCAGGCAAACACATCGATATTCACCCGCAGGAAGGCAATGAGCACTTTCCTATTTGTCATCGAGGGTAGCGCTGATAGTGAAAGTACCATCAGCGCCAGCCAGCCCTGCCAGGACCTTCTTCACTTGGGGTGGAGCGACCCTGGATCTCTTGCTGTTAGAACACTCCGGCATGTCGTCAACGGGTGCCGTGCACTCTGTGGGGGCATGCTTCCCAGACTCATTGCCGGGGTCCCTACAATCCCTCTTCTTCCCTTTGCTTTCCTTGGCGGGAACTGCTGCTGCCGTTGTCTCTGCTGCTGCCGCGTCCCGGTACATCTTGTCCACACAAACGATTGCATCCTTCTCATCAGATGGGATGGTGATGAGTCACAGTGGCCCAGGCATCTTCAAGATGTTGTAGGCATAGTGAGGTGCCGCCATGAACTTAGCCAGGGCTGGGCGTCCAAGAATCCCATTGTATAGCAGGGGGAGATCAACCACATCAAATACAACCCTCTCAGTCCGGTAGTCAGTTCTCCCCAAACGTTACCGGCAACGTGATCTTTCCCTTAGGATGGCTCCTGCCGGGGTTAACTCCTTGAAACGTGCCAGTAACCTCTAGCTCTTCCTCTGCTATCTGAAGCTTGCTGATAACTGCTGGGGAAATCAGATTCAACCCAGCCCCGCCGTCCACCAACATCTTTGTGACCATGAGGTTGCGAATTGTTGGGGAGACCAACAATGGCAAACACCCTACCGCAGTGCTACGGCTAGGATGATCCTCCTCGTCAAAGATGATGGGCGTACGGGGCCATTTGAGTGGCTTCCGGGCCTCGGGCGCTGGCTCCACGACATTGACTTCTCGCGCCCACCGCTTGAGTTGGCGGTGAGAGGTATGCACAGATGCACCCCGGTCAATGCACAGGGCGTCGATGGCCTTCTAAAACTCTTGCTCACTGGTTTCCTCTTCATCCCCTCTAAGGGAGTCCTGGACTAAGGGGTCCTCCGGCGTCCGGCCTGTTATCCATGGGCCGGACTGATGGGCTGTGCCCTTGCTGTCTGCCCACATGCCCGACCCGTCAAGCAGAAGGTTTGAAAGCAGGCCTTGGAGAGGCCTCTTCCCCTCGCCAAAGGGCACATCCACAGTGGTGGCACCCGGTCTGGGGTGAATCACCGCCCTCCGGCCGCCCCTGCCATGGGTGCGACCGCAGCGTGTGCGCCTCCCCCGGAGCGGGTCAACCGAGCCGCTGTGCCCAATGGAGCTACTGGTCCTCAAGCGCCTTCACCGCGTCACCGTGCCATCCAAGTGACTGGCTCACAACAACGAGGGCACGACGCTGTCGCCACCGGCACCGTCAGGAGCCGGGTGATGGTGCGATCTACATCATCATCGCCGATGCCAAGCACTGCTACGGAGGCCATGGCGCGGGCTCAACTGCTGTTGAGGTTCCCGCCGGCAGCCGATCAGATGGATGAATGGAGAGCCACCATTCAGAGTCTGATTGGTTTCACTAAGGCTGGGGGCTCACAGCGAGCTGGCCCGCCACGGCCTCCCCAAGCGACGACAACGGCTCGCGCTGCTGGCCGTACGGAAGGGGCCACCCCCATGGTGTAGTCCCCACTGCGGCAACCAGTGTGGGCACGGCAGATCCAAGAACCCGATGATGTCTCAATGGTCTCTTCCAACCCTCGAGCATGTCCAGGCCAGCGGCGAACCCCGAAGGACCGGCGGAGGGAAGGCGCGTGTGTCGTCGTCGAGCGACGCCGCAACGACCATCGTCAGACCAATGGGTGCGATGGTCCTGACGTCGACGAGCCTGCGATCGAGGACGGCGGGTGCCTGCCTTTCGAGGTTGGGTGCCCTGCCTTTACTCGTGAGCTGCGGCAAGTCCGTTGGCCGTCCGTTCGCATGTTCAAGCCAGAAATACTCGAGAAATATGATGGAAGGCTGAACCCGGCAGAGTTCTTGAGCATCTACACCATCGCTGTTCAAGCTGCCGGAGGAAGAGATGAGAAGGTGTTTGCCAACTACTTCCCTTTGGCACTCAAGTCCAACGTGAGGTCTTGGCTGATGCACCTGCCAGAGAACTCCATTTCATCATGGGCTGACCTGTGGCATGAGTTCATTGGCGTCTTCACGGGCGGCCATCAAGAACTAGGATGGCCCAGCGACTTGTAGATTCTCCAACAGAAAGAAGGAGAGACTCTTCGCAAGTATTTGCAGAGATTCAGCAGAGTCCACAGAAACATCCCAAATATCCATCCAGCGGCTGTGATAGCTGCCTTCCAGTCCAATGTGCGCAATCGTAGGATACGTTCTAAGATGAATGTGCGGTTGCCCAAGACCGTGAAGGAGCTTTACACTTTGGTGGACAAGTGTGCTCAGATGGAGGAGGGAAGAAAACTCCCTAGAGAGGAAGATTGCATCGACATTGACTCAGAGGATGACGATGAATCCACCAGTCAGAAGAAGAAGAGCAAGAAGCGCAACAAGAGGTGCAATGATAAGGCAGGGATGACCGTCGAAGGATCGGGCACGCTTAGTACCGGCAAGAAGGCTAAAGCCGAAGCCCCCGGCAAGGAAGCTGCCACGTGCACTGACTGCCGGGAGGCTGCGGCTGCCGAGAAAGCTGGGAAAGGTGATGGGCCGTACTGCAAGATCCATCGGACCAAGGGCCACGATCTCCAAGAGTGTCATCAGGTTGAGCAGCTCGTCAAGAGGCAGAGGGCTGAATATGAGAAGCATGATAAGGAAAAAGGTCAGAATGGCACTGGCGGGAAGGGCCAAGGCGGTGAAGCAAATCGCCCCGGCAAGGCTTTTCGGAACCAAGGAAAACCCGCCAGAGGCCGAGAGAAGGAAGTTTGCAATGGTGAGAGTGATGGAGGGGATGAAGAGGAAACCAGCGAGCAGGAATTCCAGAAGGCCACTGACGCCCTGTGCATTAACGGGGATGCATCTTTGCACTCCTCTCACCGCCAACTTAAACGGTGGGCGCGTGAGGTCAAGGCCGTGGAGCCAGCGGCAGAGTCTCAGAAGCCGCTCAAATGGTCATGCACGCCCATCATCTTTGACGAAGAGGATCACCCTGACCGCACCACTGCGGTAGGGTGTTTGCCATTGTTGGTCTCTCCGATGATTCGCAACCTCAAAGTCACAAAGATGTTGGCTACCGGCGGGGCTGGGTTGAATCTGATTTCCCCAAAAGTTATCAGCAAGCTTCAGATATCAGAGGAAGAGCTAAAGGTCACGGGCACATTTCAAGGAGTTAATCCCGGTAGGAGTCATCCCAAGGATCACGTTACCAGTGACGTTTGGGGGAGAACTGAACTATCGGACTAAGAAGGTTGTGTTTGATGTGGTCGACCTCCCCCTGCCGTACAATGGGGTCCTTGGATGCCCAGCTCTGGCAAAATTCATGGCGGCGTCCCACTATGCCTACAACACTTTGAAGATGCCAAGGCCGGTAGGAGTCATTTCCATTCCGTCGGATGAGAAAGACACAATCATCTGCGTGGATAAGATGTACCGGGACGCATTTGTGGCAGAGGCCATGGCAGCAGCAGTTCCTGCCAAGGAAAACAGAGGAAAGAAGAAGGACAGTAGGGACACCAGCAAGGAATCTGGGAAGCGTACCTCTTCGGAGTACGCTGCGCCTATTGATGACTTGCTGGAGAGTTCCAACAGAAAGAGATCCAAGGTCGATGCACCACATGTGAAGAAGGTCCCGGTAGGGCTGGCTGGCGTTGATGGTACCTTCACTATCAGCGCCACCCTTGATGACAAATAGGAAAGCACGCTCGTTGCCTTCCTGCGGGCGAATGTCGATGTGTTTGCTTGGCAACCATCTAATATCCCCGGTGTTCCCAGGGAGGTAATCGAGCACCACCTTGCTGTCTGCCCACATGCCCGACCCGTCAAGCAGAAGGTTTGAAAGCAGGCCTTGGAGAGGCAGTAGTTCATTGCCGAAGAGATTAAGAAGCTTGAGGCAGCTGGTCTGGTCAGAGGAGTACTGCACCCAACATGGTTAGCAAACCCAGTGGTCGTGTGCAAGGCTAACAGGAAATGGAGGCTTTGCATTGATTTCACAGATCTCAACAAGGCTTGCCCGAAGGATCCATTTCCCTTGCTGCGCATCGACCAGATCGTAGACTCCACTTTAGGTTGTTACTTGCTCTCTTTTCTGGATGCATACTCTGGGTATCATCAGATCTTCATGTCCAAGGAAGACGAAGAGAAGACCTCGTTCATCACCCCTTATGGTACGTACTGCTTTGTGCGCATGCCTTTCGGGTTAAAGAGTGCCGGGTCCACTTTTGCAAGAGCAGTCCAGATTGGTTTTGAAACACAGTTACACAGAAACATTGAGGCTTATATGGATGATATTGTGGTCAAGACCAAGGACAGATCAACCCTTATCCAGGATTTGGAGGAAACATTTGCTAATCTGCGCAAGATAAACTTGAAGCTAAATCTGGAGAAGTGTGTGTTTGGCGTTCCCTCCGGCAAGCTACTTGGGTTCTTCGTGTCCCATCGTGGGATTGAAGCCAACCCTGACAAGATCAAGGCTATCAAGCAGATCCAGGCACCCAGGACAGTCAAGGATGTGAGGCGTCTGACAGGGTGCATTGTCGCGCTTAGCAAATTCATCTCCAAGTCTGCCGAGCATGCCCTGCCGTTCTTTAAAATTTTGAAGAAGGCAGGGCCCATGAAGTGGACCCCAGAAGCTGATGCAGCCCTACAAGATTTGAAGACCTACTTGTCCTCTGTGCCCACTTTGGTTGCCCCTAAACCGCAAGAGCCGTTGCTGTTGTATCTAGCGGCAACTAATCAAGTGGTTAGTGCAGCCCTAGTGGCACAGCAGGAAGTAGAGGAAATAGAGAGTGAGCAAAGCCCAACAGGATTGGATAAGGATCAGGACAGAGAAGAGCACGGCAGCAGGGACAACCCCAAGGACGTGGCAAGGAAGAAAGTTGTGCAGTGCCCAGTGTACTTCGTTAGTTCCCTGTTATAGAGGGCTAGATCGAGGTACTCTGGTGTGCAAAAGTTGATTTTTGGCCTCATCATGGCCTCAAGGAAACTGCGCCACTACTTCCAAGCCCATGAGATCATGGTTGTCACCCGCTTTCTATTGCAAAGGATAGTCCGGAACCCTGAGGCTACCGGCAGAATAGTGGAGTGGGCTTTGGAGTTATCCAGCTTTGGCCTGAAATTTGAGAGCACATCAACAATTCAGAGCAGGGCATTGGCAGAGTTTATTGCAAAATGGATGCCAACCCCTGATGAGGAAGTACTGGAAACAGTTACCCCCGGCAAGGAGGCGCCCCAAGAATGGATCATGTATTTCGATGGTGCCTTCTCCCTGCAAGGTGCAGAGGCTGGCATGCTTTTTGTTGCTTCCACGGAGAGCATTAGAAGTACGTCGTCCAGATGCACTTTCCCAGGAAGGAGGCAACCAACAATACAACAGAGTATGAAGGGCTCCTTGCCGGGCTCAGGATTGCCACAGAATTGGGAATTAAGAAGCTGATCATTTGAGGAGAATCACAACTTGTGGTGAGACAAGTCAACAAGGATTACCAAAGTCCATTGATGGAGGCATACATTGAGGAAGTGAGAAGATTGGAGGAGCACATTAATGGATTGCAAATGGAGCATGTACCCCGTGCGGAAAACAGCATAGCTGATCATCTGTCAAAGGGTGCTGCACAAAAACTTCCTGTGGGACCAAGAACTTTTGTTCTCCATCTTACTCAGCACTCCGTATCCTCGGTAACAATGGCCAGAAAGAGGAGGAAGTTGGACTCTGGTAAGCCTCTCCCGGTAGAGCCCCGGGGCTCCTGGTAGGGACCCTGCCAGAAACAACTCCCCATCACTTACCGGGCTGCGCTCTCCTGCCGGGCCTCCGGTCCCCGCGGTCGAGAAACGCGCTCCTACAGATGAGGAGGTACTGCTAGTCCTTGTTGCCGAGCCCCGGGCTCCAACTTGGGCAAGGCACATAGTCCATTTCCTCCAAACTGGAGAACTTCTCGATGGGCAAGAGGAAGCTGAAAGAGTAGCCCAAAGGGCCAGTATGTATCAGTTTGTCGATGACACTCTATACAGAAGAAGGCCCAACGGTGTGAATTGAAGTGCTTCTGCCGGGAAGAAGGAAAGGAACTGCTGGCGGAAATACACAAAGGCATGTGTCGGCTCCCACATTGGATCAACGGCATTAGTTGGGAAAGCATTCCGGCAAGGATTCTATTGGCCCACAGCCCTCCTAGATGCAGTCGAGCTAGTCACCAATTGTGAAGCCTGCCAGTTCCATTCCAAGAACATCCATCTGCCTGCACAAGCTCTTCAGACAATCCCTTTGTCATGGCCGTTCGGTCTGGGGGCTCGATATCCTCGGCCCTTCCCCCCAAGCTGCCGGGGGCTTTGAATTCTTGTTCGTTGCCATCGAGAAGTTTACAAAGTGGCCAGAAGTAGATGCCGTGAGAAAGGTGACTGCTCAGTCAGCTATCAAGTTCTTGAAAGGATTGGTGTGCCACTTCGGGGTCCCTGCGTGGATCATCACCGACAACGGCACCCAATTCATGAGCCGCGCCTTCATGCAATACGTTCATGCCCTCGAAAGCAAGATCTCATTTGCTTCTGTGGCACATCCTAGAAGCAATGGACAAGCTGAGAGGGCAAACGCTGAAGTGTTGTGAGGACTCAAGACAAGAACATTTGATACGCTGTAGAAGTGCGGCAGGCGGTGGATCGATGAGTTGCCGGTAGTTTTTTGGTCCCTCAGAACGACACCAAACCGAGCTACCGGGCAGACTCCCTTCTCCCTAGTTTATGGGGCAGAAGCAGTTATCCCCACAGAACGCATTTACGGGTCACCTCGAGTGCTTGCCTACGACGAAGTAGCGCAGGATCAGCACCAGCGTGACGAAGCTGTGCTTCTCGAGGAGAACCGTCTCTGGGCTGCTACGCGTGCTGCACGCTATCAGCAAGCCCTGCATCGCTATCACAGCTGCAAGGTTCATGCTCGGTGCTTTGAGGAAGGCAACCTTGTCCTTAGGCGCGTTCAGTCTGCCAAGGGTACAAACAAGTTGATGCCGAAGTGGGAAGGCCCTCACCGGGTAGTTCGAGTCACCAGACCTGGCGCAGTCCGTCTGGAGACCGAAGATGGCATTCAATTGCAAAACTCATGGAATATTGAGCATCTCCGCAAGTTCTACCCGTAAGGCGTGGCTGTCGGGCCCTGCCCGGCAGCCACCCTTTTGTATAGGCCTTGCCTCAGTTGCATGTAACCCCTTGTACAAAGCCAGGCGCGGACCTTGAGCAACAGAGAAATGACTGAAGCGCTGGGGGCCCCTGACAAGTTGCATGCATGCATAAGCATTTCATGAGCATTGCATACTCATGTAGATAAGATCGCATCTTGCATCATTTCCATCTGCATGAAGCTGCAGGTTCCTACCAAGGACTTGGCCTTTAAAGGGAGATGGAACGATGAACCAACACTACGATCCTCGGCAAGCCAAACAGATAAGTTCTATGTTTTGTCCATACGTGTTCTGTAAGCGAAAACTTGGGCATAAGAAAACCTCGTCAATTTTTGAAACTTAGGTGCTCCCATCCCTCGACTCAAACCTCGCTTCGGTCAGGGTGGTAGTAGTGGCCTCTGGTGAAAAAAGATTGGCGGGGGGCTGGTCCCCTCATCACAATTTGTGCCCGGTAGGCTTAGTCCCCGGCAACAAAATAGAGGATACCGGCAGGATAGCCTGCCGGGGGAAACTCGTTTATTTAATATATAGAGGCATTCCACCTCTGCATGGACATATACATGCACGAGTCCCCGGCAAGGTTCATCTTTTTCATTAATATGCAGATCAAACAAGTACAGACCTTACAGGACACAAGCATGGACTCAAGAGATTACATTATTTGAAGTAAAATTCGGCAAGTGCCTACAGATTTAAGATTGAAAAAAGATAAGTGCTCCGTAATGCCCTTTCTTGTCCCTCTCCTCCTAAGCAGGGCGGTAGAAGGTGAAGAGGGCAAAAGGAGCACCTGGGCAGAAGCCCAGCCTGGCCCCGTCGGGCTCCAGGAGCCTGGCGGGGATGGGAGAGCACCGGCGAACGCGTCGATGGAGAGCATGGCGGAGGCGACCCGTCAACTGCCACCACCAGGGCCAGCAGGATGCGGCAGGGCTAATGGAGCTGCAGCCCGCAAGGAAGCCTGCCGGGATCCAGCTGGAAGGCTACTGGAGGAAGCCGGGAGGCACCATCTCCACCTCTGCATCCAACTCCCCGGCAAATCGCCTTGCCGGGAAGGAGATGCAGGTGCAGATGATGGTGCTGCCGCCTGACGAAGATGGTGCGGGCGACGCTTAGCCGGAGTCAGAGTTGTCGCCCTCCCGGTCGCCGCCGTCATCATCGCCGTCACTGTCCTCCTCGTCGCTTTCGCTCGAGGAGGAGCGTTCGTCGTCGGTCAAGCTCTCCGCGCAGCACCCTAAGCGAGCTCCCGAGCGCCCAAAGATCTTGACGGAAAGCAGGCCGCTCTCCATTAATTTAAACTGGAGAACGTGCCCCTCCAACAAGCTATGGGCTCGAGTGAAGGTCTTCTAGCCACAGCGGAGGCACATAACATGAGGAGCAGGGAAGTCAACATCCAGCCACATGCCACCATTCCCACAGCCCCTCATGTGCAACCTCAGTGCGCGCGGCTGTTCGAGCTCCATTACCCATGCAAATAGAGTAGGAAGGTAGAGATGGCCACACGGAGGCTTGTACAGCCTGATGACGAACTCCCGAGGCTGGTCTCCGATGTGGCCTTCCATCGGAGGAGGAGCCTCCGGTGGGGGCGCGGCCAGGGCGCCACCCCGTCCTCCTCCTCCTCAAGCACCGCGGCGACCTCGACCTCGACCCCTCCCGCCTCCTCTCATGGCGGGTTCCACCGCCGCATGGTCCGGAGAAGGGGGATGCGCTGTCGAGCAGAAGCTCTCGTCACCACCGCCGGAGTTCCACCATGCCCTTGTCCCCTCACCATGGCGAGCAAAGAAAGTTTGAGGAAGGGAAGAAGGGAAATGTGTGTGAGCAAATGCACCACTCCTGCCCCCTTTTATAGGGGGACGAGGCGGGGGGCTGGCCTCTCACTCACGGAGCAGCCGGCCCGCTCCCCCAATATGGCCTCCCTGTGCCTTCAGCGACTCAGGGAATCAGGGCCGACCCTCTGCTCCAACCAATGACGCCTGGTTTTACTCGTCACCACCGCCGGAGTTCCACCATGCCCTCCCCCCCCCCCCCCCCCCCCCCCCCCCCCCCCCCCCCCCCCCCCCCCCCCCCCCCCCGTCCCCGCGCTCTCCACATCCACCACCTACCCTACCCAATGCATGCGGTACACATGGCGGGAGCGCATGAAGCAGGAGGCAAGTGGGATGGCGGTTTCCGCCCCGTGATCGTGGGGCATGGGCAATCCGCGGGCCATGATCTGAGTTTTTCCATAACATTGCGCACGACACGCGGGAAAACTAAAAACTAGCTCAGGCTCAAGATTAATGAAGAAGCAAACAAGATCTCAAGGGGCCAGCCTCTTCCATGCCCCTGCCTGTGCACTTATTAGAGACTACCCCGACGACGCCTGGCAGCGTGTTCGGGGCAGGCCTGGGGGCTTCTGTCGGTGCAACAAACCCTGGGTCCGTTCCCCGGACTATGCACATGCACAAGAGCAAGACCACAGTACCAAGGTTAGATTGGAGCACAAAGGGTCAGTTCTTCAAAGGACCAACATGCAGCACAAGAAGACCAAGATTAGTCAGAGAAGCAAGATACTGCTAAAGAAGATACCTCCCTTGCCGGGCAGGCGAGCCTGGCAAGGATGGGGTTACCCCCGGAAGCAAGCCTTCAGGACGTCCCGGCAGGCCTGTCGGGGCTTGCGGAGGCAAAACCACCTCACTGCACCACCTCATCGCAACGCATGTCATTGATCAGTGCGGTGTCAAGCTCCAAAGTGACATTGTGGCTACTATTCACCAGATGGCAGCCACTTCCTACAAGAAATACCTCCGGGCGACACCCGTCCTGCGACGTGTCAAGCGAGCAGGCGCAAAGCTGGCAAAATACCTCGGTAGGGCCTGCCGGGCAAGCTACGATGTGACATTGAGCGGCACATTTAATGCGCTCTGTCAGCCTGCAGAGTTAGGTATGATAGCACTGTTTGCTATCTAATCAGTGCATAATGACTGATTTGCCACTGTGGTGACCCCTTTATCTATAAAAGGAGGCCTAGGGCAACCGTAGAAAGGGTTGGCTAATCCAGCCCCTCACATATTCATACGCGCGTAGCCATTTCATCCCAGGGCAACCCTGCGGGCAAGCGTGTTGCGCCCACCGCCATTTTTCCACCATCAATCCACCAAAGCAGGAGTAGGGTTTTATGCCTCACGGTTGCCCAAAGCTGGGTAAAGACTGCCCGTGTGATCTCTGCCGTGCTGTTCCACGCTCTTCAGCTCTTTGTGTAACGTGTCATCCCCCCGCCGAACCAGCAAGGGACTCTTGGTCCCATAGGTGGCCGTGGTTTCCTGCGACACACCTTTCCCTGTTAGGATAAAGGAACATGCTAAGGTTTCAACTTTGGTTCACAAAAGTAATATTAGAGCACCTAAACCTGCTGAACAAATTAAAGTAGAACCTAGTGTTGCTATGGTTAAAGATCTCCTGGTAGAAAATATTGATGGGCATGTTATTTACTTCTGCGATGATGCTGCTAGAATTGCCAAACCCGATATAAAAGATAAACATATACCTATTGTTGGCATGCCTGTTGTCTCAGTTAAAATAGGAGATCACTGTTATCATGGTTTATGTGACTTAGGTGCTAGCATGAGTGCTATTATTTTTACCTTATACCAAGAAATTATGAATGACATAGCACCCGCTGAAATAGAAGACATAGATGTTACTATCAAACTTGCTAATAGAGACACCATCACACCACTTGGGATTGTTAGAGATGTTGAAGTCTTGTGTGGGAAAATAAAATACCCTACTAATTTTATAGTTCTTGGTTCCCCACAAGATGATTTTTGTCCCATTATCTTTGCTAGACCTTTCTTGAACACCGTGAATGCTAAAATAGATTGTGAAAAACAAACTGTCGGTGTTAGCTTTGGTAATGAGTCTCATGAGTTTAATTTCTCCAAGTTTAGTAGACAACCACATAAGAAAGAATTACCTAGTAAAGATGAAATAAATGGTCTTGCTTCTATTGCCGTGCCCCCTACTGATCCACTAGAACAATATTTGCTAGACCATGAAAATGATATGCATATGCATGAAAGAAATGAAATAGATAAAATTTTCTTTGAACAACGACCTCTGCTCAAACACAATTTGCCTATTAAAACTCTAGGAGGTCCTCCTCCACCTAAAGGTGGTCCTGTGTTTGAATTGAAACAAATGCCTGACACTCTGAAATATGCTTATCTTGATGAGAAAAAGATATATCCTATTATTATTAGTGCTAACCTTTCAGAACATGAAGAATAAAGATTATTGAAAATTCTGAAGAAGCACCGTGCTGCCATTGGATATACTCTTGATGATCTTAAGGGCATTAGTCCCACTCTCTGTCAGCACAAGATTAATATGGAACCTGATGCTAAACCCGTTGTTGATCATCAACGACGTTTGAATCCTAAGATGAAAGAAGTGGTAAGAACTGAAATATTAAAGCTTCTGGAAGTAGGGATAATCTATCCCATAGCTGATAGTAGATGGGTAAGCCCCGTTCATTGTGTCCCTAAGAAGGTAGGTATTACTGTTGTCCCTAATAATAAAAATGAACTTCTTCCACAAAGAATTGTTACTGGCTATAGAATGGTAATTGATTTTAGAAAATTAAATAAATCAACTAGAAAAGATCATCACCCTTTGCCTTTTATTGATCAAATGTTGGAAAGATTATCTAAGCACACACACTTTTGTTTTCTGGATGGATATTCTGGTTTTTCTCAAATACCTGTTTCACAACCTGATCAAGAGAAAACCACCTTTACTTGCCCATTTGGAACTTATGCTTATAGACATATGCATTTTGGTTTATGCAATGCGCCTGCTACCTTTCAAAGATGTATGACTGCTATATTCTCTGATTTTTGTGAAAAGATTGTTGAGGGTTTCATGGATGATTTTTCTGTATATGGAACTTCTTTTGATGATTGCTTGAGCAACCTTGATCGAGTTTTGCAGAGATGTGAGCAAACTAACCTTGTATTGAATTGGGAGAAGTGCCACTTTATGGTTAATGAAGGTATTGTCTTGGGGCATAAAATTTCTGAACGAGGTTGAGGTGGATAAAGCTAAAGTTGATGCAATTGAGAAAATGCCATGTCCTAAAGATATTAAAGGTATTCATAGTTTCCTTGGTCATGCTGGTTTCTATAGGAGGTTTATTAAAGACTTCTCTAGAATTTCTAGGCCTCTCACAAATCTTTTACAAAAGGATGTTCCATTTGTTTTTGATGATGATTGTGTAGAAGACTTTGAAACACTTAAGAAAGCCTTAACTTCTGCACCCATTGTTCAACCACCTGATTGGAACTTGCCCTTTAAAATTATGTGTGATGCTAGTGATTATGTTGTTGGTGCTGTTCTAGGACCAAGAGTTGATAAGAAATTGAATGTCATTCATTATGCTAGCAAAACTCTAGATAGTGCCCAAAGAAATTATGCTACTACTGAAAAAGAATTTTTAGCAGTTGTGTTTACTTGTGACAAATTCAGATCTTATATTGTTGATTCCAAAGTAATTGTTCACACTGATTATGCTGCTATTAAATATCTTATGGAAAAGAAAGATGCTAAACCTAGACTTATTACGTGGGTTCTTTTGCTATAAGAAATTTATTTACATATTACTGATAGAAAAGGAGCTGAGAACCCCGTAGCTGACAACTTGTCTAGGTTAGAGAATATTCTTGATGACCCACTACCTATTGATGATAGCTTTCCCGATGAACAACTAGCTACAATAAATGTTTCTCATAATACTCCTTGGTATGCTGACTATGCTAATTATATTGTTGCTAAATACATACCACCTACTTCCACATACCAACAAAAGAAAAAATTCTTCTATGATTTAAGACATTACTTTTGGGATGGCCCACATCTTTATAAAGAAGGAGTAGATGGTATTATTAGATGTTGTGTACCTGAGCATGAACAGGAACAAATCCCACAAAAATGTCACTCCGAAGCTTATGGAGGGCATCATGCGGGAGATAGAACTGCTCATAAGGTATTGCAATCTGGTTTTTATTGGCCTACTCTCTTCAAGGATGCCCGTAAGTTTGTTTTATCTTGTGATGAATGTCAAAGAGTTGGTAATATCGGTAAGCGTCAAGAAGTGCCTATGAATTATTCACTTGTTGAACCATTTGATGTTTGGGGTTTTGATTATATGGGACCTTTTCCTTCCTCTAATGGGTATACACATATTTTGGTTGCTGTTGATTATGTTACTAAGTGGGTAGAAGCTATTCCAACTAGTAGTGCTGATCATAACACTTCCATTAAAATGCTTAAAGAAGTTATTTTCTCGAGGTTTGGAGTCTCTAGATATTTAATGACTGATGGTGGTTCACACTTTATTCATGGTGCTTTCCGTAAAATGCTTGCTAAATATGATGTTAACCACATAATTGCATCACACTATCATCCTCAATCTAGTGGTCAAGTTGAACTTAGCAATAGAGAAATAAAACTAATATTACAAAAAACTGTTAATAGGTCCTGAAAGAATTGGTCTAAGAAATTGGATGATGCACTTTGAGCCTACAGAACATCATATAAAAATCCTATGGGTATGTCTCCCTATAAAATGGTTTATGGAAAAGCTTGTCATTTGCCTCTAGAGTTAGAACATAAAGCTTATTGGGCAATTAAAGAACTCAACTATGATTTCAAACTTGCCGGTGAAAAGAGGTCATTTGATATTAGCTCATTAGATGAATGGAGAACCCAAGCTTATGAAAATGCCAAATTATTTAAAGAAAAAGTTAAAATATGGCATGACAAAAGAATCCAAAAGCGGGAATTCAAAGTTGGAGAATATGTTCTTTTGTACAACTCTCATTTTAGATTCTTTGCAGGAAAACTTCTTTCTAAATGGGAATGACCATATATTATCGAGGAGGTTTATCGCTCTGGAGCTATCAAGATTAATAATGCCGAAGGTACTAACCCAAAGGTGGTCAATGGGCAAAGAATTAAACACTATATCTCTGGTACGCCTATTAATGTTGGAAGCAATATTATGCAAACCATGACACCAGAGGAACACATAAAAGAAACCTTCCAGAACACTCCAGAATCCTGAAAAATAGGAGGTACGTGATACGGTAAGTAAACGGACTCCGAAAATTCTGCGAAAATATTTTTTGTTAGTTTTGGAATATTTTAAAAATCAGGAAAATAAGAAACAACCAGGAAGGCAACCGAGGAGGGCACAAGACACCAGGGCGCGCCTGCCTTGCCTGGCGCGCCTAGGTGGGTTGTGCCCACCTCGGGAACCTTCCCGACTCCGCTTTTCTCTCGTTTGCTTGTTTCCCAAGATAAAAAAAAATCTTTATATACCCCCCGAATGTATTGACCACCGTATCGCGGAGAAATCTTCTATTCTTCTTTCGTGCTGTTTTTCTGGCAGATATAAAAATATGTCATCTCAAGACTTGGAGGGTGAGAGCTATGTTGCTGATTATATCACAAACCCAAGGTTTACGAAGATGTGGAACATTATGGTTGGACCACGAAGGAAGAAGAAGACTATGATCCAAAAGGGAAAGAAGAGACAAGCTCAGATGAAGATGAAGTTCCATTACCCCAACCTGGGGACATGCACGTCGAATTCAAGAAGTCAAGTCTCCCTAATAAAGCAAAGAAACCTAAGATCTAGTTTATCCCTTTTCGTCTCTTGCAGGAAAACAAGCATGAATTATGCAAAAAGATATTAAAGCTTGAGCAGGAGATCGATGACTTGAGGGAGGAAAATTCCATCCTCAAGCGTAAGTCGAGGAAGAAGAACACTCATACTTTAACACCACCATCATCATCTTCCCCAACAAAGGAGACTTGAGTTCATGGTATGGGCACTCCCCTTGGCTTGTGCCAAGCTTGGGGGAGGTGCCCCGGTATCGTATCACCGCCACTATCTTTGCCTTTATCTATTTTAGTTCGATCTTTATTTATCCTATGATTTAGTTGAATAAAAGTTTAGTTCGATCTATTTTCAAGTGCTTGCTTAGTGATCTACCTATCTATGTAATCGTGTGTGAGATATATAATAAAGAGTAGTTTGAGTTTTGTTTCTTTACTCTTATGTTCCAATAGAAAGAAAGTAAAATAAATGAAAAAGATCATATGCTAATCTTATGGTAACTAATGACATCACATAAGGAAAAGTATAAGTGGTAAAATTTATTGGGGATTGACAAACATAGCATTGGTCAATGATGCAATTCATGAAAGAATTAATAAGGGAAGAGAAGATTCACATGCAAATACACTATCTTGGACATCTTTTATGATTGTGAGCCCCCATTAAATATTATATGTCAAAATTGTTGACGTTGGACAAGGAAGACAATGTAATGATTTATGTTTGTTCATATTCACATAGAAGTTATATTGTCATAGATCCTTCAACATATGGTGCTTGCTCAATATCTTTGCTAGCCAAAAACTCCGCACTAAGTAGAGATACTACTTGTGCATCCAACAACCTTTAAACCCAAAATCTTATTTTGAGAGTCCACCATACCTACCTATGGATTGAGTAAGATCCTTCAAGTAAGTTGTCATCGTTGCAATAAGGCAATAAAAATTGCTTCCAAATGTGTTTGATCATTTAGTGTAAGAGAAAATTGAGCATTGTACGAACTTGTGATGGCAAAATAATAAAAGCGACGGACTACATAATAAAGGTTGCTATCATAAGGGGCAATACAACATGACGTTCTTTTGCATTAAGGGATTTGGCATACAAACAAAAAGTGCATGGTAACCTCTGCTTCCCTCTGCGAAGGGCCTATATTTTACTTTTATGTATTTACTTTTATGCAAGAGTCAAAGTATTCTTCCCTATTCCTTTTATTTTTTCTCTTTTTGCAAGCATCATGTGGTGAGGAAAGATCTAGGCACATATATCCAATTGGATATGAGTGAGCATGAGTTATTATTGTTGACATCACCCCTGAGGTGAATACGTTGGGAGGCAAAACTATAAGCCCCTATCTTTCTATGTGTCCGGTTGAAACTTTTTGTTCATGGGTATGCTGTCAATGTTAGCAATCATAGAAGGTTAAATGATGGTTGAGTATGTGGACTTGCCTAAAGGCTCCGATACATGACCCTTCCTGAAAATATGATGAATTTTAGTTGCAAAGTTGACTGAGAACATAGTTTGTTGGTTTTCAATAAGGTTTATGCTTTATACTTCAATGTTGTGATGAATTGTTATGTGTTCATGAGAAGTTATATGATAAAAGTTGTGTGATAAAGTTTTATGTTAAAGTTCTTTGCTGTTATAATCATAAGCATGATGCTTCTATGTTCGTATTTTGTTTTTATCGACACCTCTCTCTCTAAGCATGTGGGCATGTTTTTCGATTTCAGTTTTTTGCTTGAGGATAAGCGAGATCTAAGCTTGGGGGAGTTGATATGTCCATTTTGCATCATGTTTTCCTACTGTTATTTATAATGTTTTTATGCATAATAATGCTTTTGGAGTAATTCTAATGACTTTTCTCTCATAATATGCAAAGTTTACACAAAGAGGGAGAATGTCGGCAGCTAGAATTCTGGGCCTGAAAAAGCTACGTCAGAGTTACGTATTATGCACATCTCCAAATGAGCTGAAAATTTATGGAGAATTATTTTGGAATATTTAAAAAATACTGGAGCAAATAACTACTGGAGGGGGGCCACCTGGTGCGCACAAGACACCAAGGTGCGCCAGGCCCCCCAGGCGCGCCCTGGTGGGTTGTGCCCAGCACGGCCCACCTCCGGTGCCCATCTTCTGGTATATAGGTCATTTTGACCTAGAAAAAATCAGGAGGGGACTTTTGGGATGAAGCGCCGCCGTCTCGAGACGGAACTTGGGTAGGAGTACTTTTGCCCTCCGGCAGAGCGATTCCGCCGGGGAACTTCCATCCCGAAGGGGGAAATCATCGCCATCGTCATGACCAACAACCCTCTCATCTTTGGGAGGGCAATCTCCATCAACATCTTCAACAACACCATCTCCTCTCAAACCCTAGTTCATCTCTTGTGTTCAATCTTTGTACCGGAACCTCAGATTGGTACTTGTGGATGACTAGTAGTGTTGATTACATCTTGTAGTTGATTACTATATGGTTTATTTGGTGGAAGATTATATGTTCAGATCCATTATGCTATTTAATACCCCTCTGATCTTAAGCATGATTATCATTTGTGAGTAGTTACTTTTGTTCTTGAGGTCACGGGAGAAGTCATGTTGCAAGTAATCATGTGAACTTGATATGTGTTCGATATTTTGATGATATCTATGTTGTGATTCCCTTAGTGGTGTCATGTGAACGTTGACTACATGGCACTTCACCATATTTGGGCCTAAGGTAATGCATTGTGGAGTAGTTATTAGATGATGGGTTGCTAGAGTGACAGAAGCTTAAACCCTAGTTTATGCGCTACTTTGTAAGGGACCGATTTGGATCCAAAAGTTTAATGCTATCGTTAGATTATATCTTAATACTTTTCTCGTAGTTGTGGATGCTTGTGAGGGGGTTAATCATAAGTAGGAGGTTTGTTCAAGTAAGAACATCACCTAAGCACCGGTCCACCCACATATCAAATTGTCAAAGTAGCGAACACGAATCAAACCAACAAGATGAAAGTGACATGGTGAAATTCCCGTGTACCCTCAAGAACGCTTTGTTTATCATAAGAGACCGTTTTGGCCTGTCCTTTGCCACAAAAGGATTGGGCTACCTTGCTACACTTTATTTACCATTACCGTTACTTGCTCGTTATAAATTATCTTGCTATCAAACTACTTGTTACCGACTAATTCAGTGCTTGCAGAAAACACCTTGGTGAAAACCACTTATCATTTCCTTCAGCTCCTCGTTGGGTTCAACACTCTTGCTTATCGAAAGGACTATGATTGATCCCCTATACTTGTGGGTCATCAATTATGCACATTCAATTAATTCCTAGAAAACTCAATTAATGTATAAAAAAGGCCAAACAAACCATGAATAATTACAAATTTTAGCACGAATCTCCTGTTGTTCTATGTTGCGTGTACAAAAAAATACAAGGAGAGAAGAGGCAGCGATTATCGTTTCGCCCACAAGTGGGACACGTTCCCTATCGGAACCACGAGGCTTCTTGCGAGAAGCTCCAGTTTGTAAGAGGCTTGTAGTAAAGCTTACCCCAGATTGGACAATTTTTTACCATGACATATATGTGCCATGTCGTGACACCATGCTAAGTTTCATGATTTTCGGGTGAGTTTTGGATTTATGGGGATTTAAAAACAGATATTCTCAATGTTTGGGGCTGAGCCAGGACACCGAGACGGTTGTAATTCATTCCCATTCCTTGCATGGGACCTAAACATGCACACAAGGACACATGTATGATTTTTCTAGCCATTTTGGTGCACTGGAGCATGTATTTGTAGTTCAGATTTGAATCATAGACATTAAATGCCAAGAAAACTCAATTAATGTATAAAAAAGGCCAAACGAACCCCAAATAATTTCAAATTCCAGCACGAATCTCCTGTTGTTCTTTGTTTCCTGTAGAAAAAAATACAAGGCGAGAAGAGGCAGCGATTATCGTTTCGCCCACAAGGGGGACATGTTACCTATCGGAACCACCAGGCTTCTTGAGAGAAGCTTTGGTTTGTAAGAGGCTTGTAATAAAGCTTGCCCCAAATTGGATTTTTTTACCATGACATATATGTGCCATGTCGTGACACCATGCCAACTTTCTTGATTTTCGAGTGAGTTTTGGATTTACGCGAATTTAAAAACCAAGATTCTCAATGTTTGAGGCCGAGCCAGGATGCCAAGACAGTTGTAATTCATTCCCATTCCTTTCATGGGACCTAAACATGCATCCAAGGACACATGTATGATTTTTCGAGCCATTTTGGTGCACTGGAGAATGTACTTGTAGTTCTAATTTGAATTATGGACATTAAATGCCTAGAAAACTCAATTAATGTATAAAAAAGGCCAAACGAACCATATATAATTTCAAATTTCAGCACGAATCTCCTTTTGTTCTATGTTGCCTATAGAAAAAAAAACAAGGCGAGAAGAAGCAGTGATTATCGTTTCGCCCACAGGGGGACACGTTCCCTATCGAGATCACGAGGCTTCTTGCAAGAAGCTCCGATTTGTAAGAGACTTGTAATAAAGCTTGCCCTAAATTGGACAATTCTTTTACCATGATAGATATGTGCCATGTCGTAACACCATGCCAAGTTTCATGATTTTCGGGTGAGTTTTGGATTTACGGGGATTTAAAAGCCGAGATTCTCAATGTTTGCGGCCGAGGCAGGACGCCGAGACGGTTGTAATTCATTTCCATTCCTTGCATGGGACCTAAACATGCACCTGATAACCCATAAGTATAGGGGATCACAAAAGTTTTTGAGGGTAGAGTATTCAACCCAAATTTATTGATTCGACACAAGGGGAGCCAAAGAATATTTGCAAGTATTGGCAGTTGAGTTGTCAATTCAACCACACCTGGAGAACTAAATATCTGCAGCAGAGTGATCAGTAGCACAGTAGTATGATAATTTGATAGCGGTAGTAGCAATAGCAAAGATTAAGCATAGATGGCGGGAGTACTTCGACAAGCTGTTCAATGGGGAGAATGAGAGTTCTGCCATTGAACTGGACGACTCCTTTGATGAGACCAGCATGCATTTTGTGCGGTGAATCCAGGATTCTAAGGTCAAGGAGGCTTTAAAAAGGATGAAAGGAGGCAAGGCGATGGGCCCTGATTGTATACCCATTGAGGTGTGGAAAGGCCTCAGGGACATAGCGATAGTATGGCTGACCAAGATTTTCAACCTCATTTTTTAGGCAAACAAGATGCCAGAAGAATGGAGACGGAGTATATTAGTACCAATCTTCAAGAACAAGGGGGTTGTTTAGAGTTGTACTAACTACTATGGAATTAAGCTGATGAGCCATACAATGAAGCTATAGGAGAGAGCCATTGAGCACCGCTTAAGAAGAATGACAAGTGTGACCAAAAATCAGTTTGGTTTCATGCCTGGCAGGTCGACCATGGAAGCCATTTTCTTGGTATGAAAACTTATGGAGAGATACAGGGAGCAAAAGAAGGACTTGCATATGGTGTTCATTGACTTGGAGAAGGCCTATGATAAGATACCGCTGAATGTCATGTGGTGGGCCTTGGAGAAACACAAAATCCCAGCAAAGTACAATACCCTCATCAAGGACATGTACGATAATGTTGTGACAAGTGTTCGAACAAGTGATGTCGACACTAATGACTTCCCGATTAAGATATGACTGCATCCGGGGTTAGATTTGAGCCCTTATCTTTTTGCCTTGGTGATGGATGAGGTCACAAGGGATATACAAGGAGATATCCCATGGTGTATGCTCTTTGCGGATGATGTGGTGCTAGTTGACGATAGTCAGACGGGGGTAAATAGGAAGTTAGAGTTATGGAAACAAACCTTGGAATCGAAAGGGTTTATGCTTAGTAGAACTAGAACCGAGTACATGATGTGCGGTTTCAGTACTACTAGGTGTGAGGAGGAGGAGGTTAGCATTGATGGGCAGGTGGTACCTCAGAAGGACACCTTTCTTTATTTGGGGTCAATGCTGCAGGAGGATGGGGGTATTGTGGCACGCTGGCTCAGAGGAACCGGAACACCCCATATTCCAGCCCGGAGATCAAGTCTTCTGGAATACGGCACTGCTTGACATAGAACAAATCAGCTCTTATAACAAAGGATAAGGGTACAAAGGTCTGATGTTACAAAAGATCACATTAGCATGGCGACACTACGCCTGCTAAGGAAGCTCTATGCTAGCAGTGGAACAACTCATAGCAGCGGAAATCTTCTAGCTGGGGAACAACGATGAAGGTGGTGAACTCCACTCCACAGGGACTCTGGCTGGGACACGATCTAGCTCGGACAATCGGCAACCTCGACAAGCAATCAATCAATCACGGCATCACCTGCAATCTAGCATGACACGCCAGGTCAGTACATTGAATATACTTGCAAGCTCACAACAACCAAAAGCATCAAGGAAAATAACAACATAGCATTAATAGGTTAAGTTATTAACAACTACTATGATGCAAAAATAATAATTAAGCATGATATGATACTACTAGAATTATTGCTGAACCACCATCTCAAGAACCATCTCACTCTTGGCTATCTGGCCAAGGAATAAGTCACCTCGATCACCTCGTGATCAATACCCCACGTGATCACCGTGTGACCACATCACAAACTGAATGACCATCCTCAAGATCATCCCAATATCCTCATCATCATCCTGCCAACCTATACTGCTCAAATATATCAACATATAAATCACCGATAAGTCATTTCGTCATGTGAGTGTTGATCGAACGGTGTGACCTAGTACGAACTATGCCCATGACCGAGGACGCGGCTGTCGATAGATTAAATACACTATGCAGAGGTTAGCACACTGTACCCATATCACAGAACCCATGGCCTCATGCTCCCATTCGGGTGGACCAACGACGTTCTGATAAAACCAATCTATTGCCATGACACTCTCCCGGCTACTCTGACCAACTCCCCTTTGGGCTAAGTCATGGGTGGCCCCGATGTCACCTCGTGACACCCAACGGCCACCGTCGTGGCAAAACAAAACGGTCCCAAATGGGGAAAATGGATCCATACAACTCGGGCACACAAGGCTATTGCCGCCTACCAGGCCGGGGTAGCACGCGCACATAACCTTCCCTAGTTGGAGGAACCAGCGAGAGGCATGACAATAGACTGCATTAGGGCCTTCCCATTGAGGGAGTCCTGGATTAAGGTGTCCTCGGGTGGCCGGGCTATGTGACATGGGCCAGACTGATGGGTTGTGAAGATACAAGGCAGAAGACCTTTCTTCGTGTCTGGGTGGGACTCTCCTTTGCGTGGATGGCAAGTTTGGTGTCTGGATGTATAGTTTCCTTCCTCTGTAAACCGACTCTGTACAACCCTAGCCCCCTCCGGTGCTTATATAAACTGGAGGATTTGGCCTGTGGAGGCCATCAGAATTCTCATAGGCTAGACATCTAGGGTTTAGCCATTACAATCTCGAGGTAGATCAACTCTTGTAACCCCTATACTCATCAAATACAATCAAGCAGGACGTAGGGTTTTACCTCCATTAAGAGGGCCCGAACCTGGGTAAACATCGTGTTCCCTTTGCCCCTTGTTACCTTTGATCCTCAGACGCATAGTTCGGGACCCCCTACCCGAGATCGGCCGGTTTTGACACCGACATTGGTGCTTTCATTGAGAGTTCCACGGTGTCATCGGCAGAAGGATCGATGGCTCATTTGATCATCAACAACGATGCTGTTTCCGGGGAGACCTTCCTTCCCGGTCAACTTTTTGTATTCGGCGGCTTCGCTCTGCGCTCCAATTCAGTTGGTCACGTTGAGCAGATCGATAGCTATGCCCCTGATCATCAGATCAGATTCGGGAGCCTGAATTACGTCGCTGATATCCGAGGAGACTTGATCTTCGAAGGGTTCACGGCCTCGACCACTATTCCTCATCTTCAAGAAGGCAACCCATCGGATCCGTCATCAGACGCCGCTCAAAGACCAACTACTATCCCTGCCATGGCCATAGATCCAGGGCAGGCCACCTCATCCGAAGATGGGATCTTAAAACCCACCGGACCCTCTCCTCCCATGGAGCCCTTTGCCGAAGACCCAGAAGCAACTGTATGTTCGGCGAGCCTGGAATCAAGCAGGACCATCCTTGTCATCGGGGAGCCGAACTCGCCTCTGGAGGCCAACTCCGAACTCTCAAGGTCTGCGGCTGGTGAACACAACCTGGTAGAGTCTGCCGTGCCCAGCTCCACAGGTCCTTGGTTCCCCATCCGGCCTTCGCTCTTAAGCGAGGCCTTGGACTTAATGCGGTCTCTCGCCATCACGGAGGTATCAGCTCCGAATTACGCCCAACCCGAACTAGGGGTTGAGCGCAGGGAATTTTGCGTCCCACCCACCACCCACTTGGTAGCCACTATCGAAGATTTAACCGACATGCTCGACTACGGCTCCGAAGACATCGACGGTATGGACGACGATGCCGGAGCCGAACCAGGCCAAAACCCGCCCATCACCGGACGTTGGACTGCCACTTCTACATACGACGTGTACATGGTGGATACACCAAAATAGGACGACGATGGCCATCAAGATCCGATCGAGGACAAGCCCGTCGAGGTACCACCGAAGCGTCGACGTCAGCGGCGCTGTTCACAATCGCGGCGGGAAAAAGAAACTAATACCGACATCGGAGACATTGACACTCCAGAGAATGCCGAAGATTCTGACCAACCCATTGAGCCTGCCGTAGAGCAGGATAATTGGGAAGAGGGAGAAGTTAACCCCGACGAGCCAGTCGGGAATGAGGATTTGGAAGATAGTAACTATTTACCGATCTCCGAGGAGGATGTCAGCCTCGGCAACGAAGACTTCATCATGCTAGAGGAACCCCTTGAGCAAGAGCGCTTTAAGCGACAGCTCATCGCAACTGCTAGGAGCTTAAAAAAGAAACAGCAACAGCTTCAAGCCGAACAGGATACGCTCAATGACAGATGGACCCAGGCCCTAGCCGCCAAAGAGTATGGCCTCGAACGCCCAACAAAGAGCTATCTGAAGCGTCGACTACTATCACAATTCGATGACGAGGCCCTAGAGCCAATACCATCAAGATATAATCATGCTGATGAACCAGACCGACCACCACGTGGGCAAGACAAAGCGGCTACTCATGCCGAACACCTGCCCGCGCCACCTCGCCGTCGAGGCAAAGAGGTAGCAGCTCAGGGCTACACCTACGACTTACGTCAGGACCTGGACAATAGAGCCGACAAGACCAGATCAATATACGGATCAAGGGGGTGTGCTCCAACGAGAGACGACGGCCTTCAAGCTTGGCGCGAGCAGCATAACCGAACTTGGGCCGAAAATAGAACACGGATGTCATCCGAACTCCGTCATGACGTTGCCCAATACAGAGGCACCGCACACCCCTTGTGCTTTACCGATGAGGTAATGCAGCACCAATTTCTAGAAGGGTTTAAACCCGTAAACATTGAATCATACGATGGAACGACAGATCCCGCGGTATGGATTGAGGATTTTCTTCTCCATATTCACATGGCCCGCGGTGACGATCTCCATGCCATCAAATACCTCCCCCTAAAGCTGAAAGGACCAGCGCGGCACTAGGTTAAACAGCTTACCAGAGAACTCTATTGGTAGCTGGGAAGACTTGGAGGATGCCTTTAGAGACAACTTCCAAGGTACCTATGTCCGGCCTCCGGATGCCGATGACCTTAATCATATAGTCCAGCAACCCGGCGAGTCAGCCCGCAAACTCTGGACTAGGTTCTTAATTAAAAAGAACCAAATCATCAATTGTCCGGACGCCGAAGCCCTCGCGGCCTTTAAACATAGCATCCGCGATGAATGGCTCGCCCGACACCTTGGTCAGGAAAAGCCGAAGTCTATGGCAGCTCTTACTACACTCATGACCCGCTTCTGCGTGGGAGAGGATAGCTGGTTGGCTCGTAGAAGCAATAGTACCAGTGACCCTGGCACCTCCGAAGTCAGGGACGGCAATGGCAGACCGCGACACAACAAACACAAGCGTCTAAACGACAATGAAGAAACTAAAGACACAACGGTTAACGCCAGATTCAGTGGCTCTAAATCCGGTCAGCGGAAGAAGCCATTCAAAGGAAATAAGGATGGTCCATCTAATTTGGACAAAATACTCGATCGGCCTTGCCAGATTCATGGCACCCCCGACAAGCCTGCCAACCACTCCAACAGAAATTGTTGGGTCTTCAAACAGGACGGTAAGTCAAATACCGAACTAAGGGGAAAGGGCCGCCAAGCGAGGACGGTGATGAGCCCCGCCTACTGAACACAGGGGGACAAAAGAAATCCCCCCTGAGGTGAAAACAGTGAACATGATATATGTCACGCATATCCCCAAAAGGGAGCGCAAGCGCGCACTATGGGACGTCTACGCCGTAGAGCCCGTCGCCCCCAAATTCAACCCATGGTTAGCTTGTCCGATCACCTTCGATCGCAGGGACCACCCGACCAGTATCCGTCATGGAGGTTCGGCAGCCCTGGTTCTCGATCTAATTATTGACGGATATCATCTGACTCGAGTCCTTATGGCTGGCGGCAGCAGTCTCAACTTGATCTATCAAGACACTGTCCGCAAAATGGGTATTGACCCGTCAAGAATCAAGCCTAGTAACACCACCTTTAAAGGAGTGATACCCGGCGTTGAGGCTCGCTGTATGGGCTCATTAACATTGGAAGTAGTCTTCGGTTCACCGGACAATTTTCGAAGCGAGACTTGATCTTCGACATCGTCCCCTTCCGCAGTGGTTATCACGCACTGTTCGGACGTACTGCCTTCGCCCGCTTCAACGTAGTCCCGCATTATGCTTACTTAAAGCTCAAGATGCCTGGACCCCACGGCGTTATCACAGTCAATGGAAACATGGAATGCTCCCTCCGTACCGAGGAGCACACCGCGGCCCTTGCAGCCGAGGTACAGAGCGGCCTTATCAAGCCGAACACTTCATCGGCCATCAAGCCTCCGGACACTATTAAATGAGTCCGGCCTACTCTACAGAACGACATCTCGGTCAATCCGGCGCCGGACTAGCAGTTTTGCCTCCGTCCACCGCCCCATCTAATCGCGGCATATGTACCACGTGTGCATAACTACGCACTCAAAATACCTTGGGCGACGACGGAGGCACTCCGCGGACGAGGTCCATAATACGGCTCGACCCTATTCGGACCTTAATCTCCTTCTTCTTTTTCTCTTTTCTCTCATATTACAGGTTCTTTAAAACCTAAAGTCACTTTACGGTGGCGCAGGGCCCTTTCCTAGGCCCCTTCTATATACACGATCGTTGATCCTTTCAAAGGATCCCCCACCAAGGCGAAAAGCGGCGCAGACATGCGGCAGGGTGTCCAAAGGATCTTCACGATACCTTTTCTTTTTTAGGACCTGCATACAGCTTTCCCTTGTTCTCAAATCCTCGGCATGTAAAATAGCCCTGATGCTTATAGCATTATCTGTAAAAGCACGCTTTGACGTATCAAATCAGACTATAATGGAAACAGTTCTTACCAACCCTATTCGGTATTGGTTTATTTCATAATCTGTATTCCCTCTTCATGTCAGATTGGCATATACACTCCGGCATAGCTTAAAATGCCAGGGGCTCTATTCGGCCACCTATATTTTCAAAAAGTCCGAACGCTTTTAGAGTGCACTTCGGCATCCCGAATATTGCATTATATGCATCAGTCCGAATCATGTCTTTGGTCAATAGTTGGGTTGCCCGGCTCCTGTGGTTACTACCTTATGTTTCACTCGTTCAGCTAGGGTAGTAAAGGGAGAACTACTGCGATTGTGTTTCTAGTTCATCTGGTCAAACACCTTAGTAGAGAAAGCCAAAAACTGACTGTCATGGTGCGGCGAGAGCTGGTCAGCTATTCGGCGACCTGTTATAAATCTTTTGCGATTTGTTTCGTATTATGCGAAGGACTGACCTCTGTCCGGTCATGTGCTTAAGGCATCCCAGTTCGGATAGCCGCATACGCACCAGGGGCTAGTACTTAGCTCCACCGTCAAACTCCTATGGCTAAGTGAAAGTGATAAAGCCGCATAGTCTGATTGCCTGGTTCGCCTACGCAGACACCTCCTTCACAGACCAAGACGTTGGGTCAAGAGTGATCATGCGTTATTCCGAACACTCCCGTAGTATCTACGTGGGGGCTGAAGCCGACGACTGGCAAACTTTCAAGATAACAAAATACGGCCGCACAAGAGGCAAGCAATTCCAGATAAAGACATAAATATATTACAAAGCCTTGGTTTATAAAACAACGTCTGGGTAGCTTGGATACATTCACTCAAATATGATATCCTTTGAGCATTGGCCCTCTATTAATCGGGCACCCTCAAGGACGTCTTCAAAATACCGCTCTGGCTTGCGGTGGTCCTTGCCTTCGGGTAGGCCTTCGACCGCCACGACGGCGGCCTTCATCTTTGCCCAGTGCATCTTGACACAGGCAAAGGCCATACGCACACCTTCTATGCACGCCGAGCGCTTGATAGCTTCCATCCGGGGTAGCGCGTCGGCAAGTCGCTGCACTAGGCCAAAGTAGCTACTAGGAATGGGTTCGGTTGGCCACAGCCGGACTATGACATCCTTCATGGCCAATCCGGACATCCTGTGCAGCTCGGCCAGTTGCATCATATGGTTGTTCAACAGCGCCGGACGCTCCGATGCCGCGAAGT
>JAAAWM010010263.1:0-37022 GCA_036873465.1 Thinopyrum obtusiflorum | reverse complement strand
CAAAAACAGCACCGGCAAGACCCGGCGCAATAGAAACAAACGCCGAAGTAATGGCGATAACACCGATGACACTGCAGTTCACGCCGGATTCAGTGGCTCCAAGTCCGGCCAGCGAAAGAAACCTTATAAAAGGAACAACGAGGGACCATCCAGCTTGGGCCGCATACTCGATCGTCCGTGCCAGATACATGGCACCCCAGACAAACAAGCCAATCATACCAACAGAGATTGCCGGGTTTTCAAGCAAGCCAGCAAGTCAAATACCGAGAGCAAGGAAATGGGATCGCAAAGCAAGGACGACGACGAAGAGCCCCGGCAGCCGAACACCGGGGGAAGAAGAAATTTCCCCCTCAAGTCAAAACGGTGAACATGATATATGCTACACACATCCCCAAAAGGGAGCGCAAGCGCGCACTCAGGGACGTCTATGCGGTAGAGCCAGCCGCCCCAAAATTCAATCCGTGGTCGTCATTCCCGATCACCTTTGATCGTCGAGATCACCCAACTAGTATCCGTCATGGCAGTTCGGCCGCACTGGTCCTCGACCCAATCATTGATGGATTTCACCTAACACGAGTCCTAATGGACGGTGGTAGCAGCCTCAACCTGCTCTACCAGGATACAGTGCGCAAAATGGGCATTAATCCCTCACAAATCAAGCCCACAAAGACTACCTTTAAAGGAGTCATACCAGACGTAGAGGCCCATTGTACGGGCTCAATCACGCTGGAGGTGGTCTTCGGTTCCCCGGACAACTTCCGAAGCGAAGAGCTAATCTTCGATATCGTCCCCTTCCGCAGCGGCTACCACGCACTGCTCGGACGAACCGCATTTGCTAGATTCAACGCGGTGCCGCACTATGCTTATCTCAAGCTCAAGATGTCCGGTCCATGCGGTGTCATAACAGTCAATGGAAACATGGAACGCTCCCTCCGTACTGAGGAGCACACAGCCGCCCTAGCAGCAGAGGTACATAACGGCCTTCTCAAGCAGAACTATAATCCGGCTGCCGAGCCCCTGGACATCATTAAGAGGGTCCGAACTACACTGCAACAGGACAGCTCGGCTCGTCAAGAGCTTGATTAGCAATTCGGCCTCCGTCCCAGCCCCGATAAGGGAGTGGCACCCGTACCACGCGTACATAACTACGCACCCAAAAACCCATGGATATGGACGGAGGCATAGCTAGCTCGCGATCCACAGTGCGGCTCGACCGACCCCAGGATTCGCATACATTTTCTTTTCCATTTCAGGTCCCTTCTCTCTTTTTGAGGTTTCTTCTGACAACCCGTTTGTCAGACACACCAAGGAGGCAAGGAGCTTTGGTGCACAAGGGAACCCCCAGGTGGCCTCCGTTAACGATTGCTATACCTGTTTTACATACCCGCATGCAGCTCGCACTTGGTCTTGGCATGTTAAATAGCCTTTTTTGCTTATCATATTACATGTACAAATATGCCTCGACGTATTAATCACATTACAAAAATAAAGGGCAGCGTCAGTTTATTACTTAATCTTCCCCTTTTTTCCTTTGTATTTATTACTCGTTGCACGCGTACATTCTGGTACGTATTACTGCGCCAGGGGCTTCATCACGCCCCGCATTACGGCAACAAAAGTCTGAACACTTTTACAGTACAGTTCGGCACCCCGAACTTATAGCATTATATGCATCGGCTCCGAATCATGTCTTTGGTCAATAGTTGGGTTGCCCGGCTCCTGTGTTTGCTACCTTACATTCCACTATATCGGCTAGGGTAGTAAAGGGAGAACTACTGCGATTGTGTCCCGGTTCTTCCGGACGAGCACCTCAGTAGAGAAAGCCGAAAACTGACTGTCATGATGTGGCGAGAGCTGGTCAGCTGTTCGAGAGGTCTCAAATCCCTAGAGATTTTTTCCGCCTTATGCGAGGAATCGGTTTTCTCCGATTAGGCGTGTCTAACGCCCCTAGTTCGGCCTTCCGAACACCAGGCGCTTCGCCAAAATTTTCATGGTCAAACTCCTATGGCTAAGTAAGGGTAATAAAGGCTGTATAGTCTGATTGCCTTGTTCGTTGCGCTAAACACCTCCTTTAAGGACCAGAATGTGGAGTAAAGAGTGTTTAGATTTATCCCGAACACCCCCATACTATCTACGTGGGGGCAGAAGCCGACGACTGGTCAACCCTCAGATTTTAATAAACGGCCGCACAGGAGGTAAAATTTAATCACAAGTATCATATTACATACCGATCTTGTTTCATATTACAGGACAACCCGAATGTTTTCATGGGAATATCACGTCCTTCGCACATTGCTCCGCCACAAGGCGGGATCCCTCCAGGACACCGTCGAAATACAGCTCGGGTCGATGATGCTCCTTGCCCTCAGGTGGCCCCTCGGTCATCAACTTCTTGGCATCCATCTTCGCCCAATGCGTCTTGACGCGCGCGAATGCCATCCATGCACCCTCAATGCAGACCGACCGCTTCACGACTTCAAGCCGTGGGCAGGCACTCACAAGCCGATTCAAAAGTCCAAAGTAGCTGCCAGGCACGGGCTTGGCAGGCCACAGCCAGACTATCAGGTCCTTCATGGCTAACTCGGCCAACTTGTGCAGCTCGACCAGCTGTTTCAACTGGTCGCTAAAGGGCACCGGATGTTCTGGTCCAAGATATTGGGACCAGAACAGCTTCTCCGTAGACATCCCTCCTTTGGCCCGATAGAACTTGGCAGCATCTGATACGCTGCATGGCAGATCGGTAAACACCCCTGGAAAACACAAGTTCGGGTAAGTACAAGGACCGCTTCCTTTGCATACTTGCCTTGCATAGTGAAAGCCTTACCCGCCGCAATCTTCTTGGCCGCCTGGATTTCCTGGAGGGCGCTTTGGGCTTTGGCTCGGGCATCTTGCGCGCTCTTGCGGGCCTTAGCAAGTTTGGATTCTTGTGTCCTAGAATCACGCTCCAAGGACTCGTACTTCTTGACGGCGTCTTGGAGCTCTTGCTGAATCTTGCTGACCCTGGCCTCGTGCTTCTCGCGTGCGGCACGTTCCTTGGCCGCTTTTTCTTCGGCCTCGGCTAACGCCTTTTTGAGGGCCGCCACCTCGGTCGTGGCCCCTAGTAAAGTTCATGACACTTTAGTCAGCTTGAACCATTTATTCTTCAATATACACGCAGGTTACTACATACCTTGGTTATCCTCCAGCTGCTTCTTCACGAGGCTGAGCTCTTCCTCGGCCCACTCTAGTTTCTGCTTCAGTCCGGAGACCTCCGCGGTTTGAGTGGTAGCAGCCCGCAACGAGGCTTGCTTATTCACATAGACACCTTATGTTAGACTCCTGCGAAAATTATTTTTGATCCTCTGTTCGGCTTTTTCTTTCCGGACACCGAACAGAGCATCAGGGGCTACTGTCTACACTGTGATATTCTTCCTACAATTACATTACTCACCTCAAAACCTGTTAGAAGGCTAGCGTAGGCTTTGGTCAGTCCATTTTTGGCAGACTGAACCTTTTTGATCACCATACCCATATGGGCATGGTGCTCATCCACAATGGAGGCACCTTGCAGCACTTCCAGTAGATGATCCGGCACCTCTGGTTGGACAGAGGTCACCGGCGGCACACCCCCTCTTTTCGGGGAAGGCCGTTCACCGGACTCTGGAGCCGTATAGGTCTCCGGAATAGAGTTCGGCTGAGGGTCGAATAGAACTCGACCTGCATCATCCGTCTCCACATTGGCTTTTTCCCCCATATGTTCGACGGTCCGGGAGTCATCCTGGGGCGCCACCCTGATGATCTCTGGAACTTTCCCCCGGTCTGAGGAGGTCCTTCGGGACACCTCCTCATCATCACCCTTGGCCGAGGGAGAGTAAGCAGGCGGCAGTGACATGCTAGCCCTCTCCTTTGGGTCCAGCGAACCTTCTGATGAAGATCGCGGAGAACTGTCCTGGGCCGGACTGCAATAACATGATTCAAACATATCAATATTACAAGGCAGAAAGGCCAGACGTTTGGGCGTGCATAAAGATTTTGATACTTACGATGCGGCCAGAGGCTTGGTCCGGGGAGGTCGCTCCGGACTGCTATCGACGTCCCACACGGAGTTATCCGCGAGGGAGCCTTTCCCCCTCTTGGGCGCCTTCGCCTGCAGGTTCATGGAGGCCGCTCTCTTCTTCCTCCCCGCCTCAGGTGGGGAGTCATCTTCTTCTTCCTCCTCCTCAGCATCGTCTTCGGCAGACGAAGAGTGAGTCTCGTCTTCGGACATCACGTCCGAAGCACCTTTTCGGCGAGGGCCCCTCCGGGCCCCTTTGGCCGCTTTCTTGGTCGTCTTCTCCGGCACCTCATAAGGTGCTAGAAACAGCATTTTCGTCAGTAATGGGAATTCTGGGTCTTCGTGCAGCGGAGCCGGACAGTTAATCCCCCCTGCTACCTCGATCCAGGCCTGAAAACATGGATGGGAAGGCTTAGGCTTTTTCCTCAAAATATGCTAGTAAAGGGTATACCTTGAAAACATGAAAGAACTTACCGAATTAGCCTGGCGTTTTAAGCTGAGCCCGCGATCCTCGGTCGTGGGCGGTGGCGTCTCGCCGACCTTGAAGAGCACTTTCCAGATGTCTTCGTGCGTCATGCTGAAGAGCTCTAGTAGCGTCTGGTGCTTGGCCGGATCGTACTCCCACAGACAGCAAGTCCGGCGTTGGCACGGAAGGACCCGACGAACGAGCATGACCTAGATCATGTTGACAAGCTTGATTTTCCTGTCTATCATGTTCTGGACGCACGTCTGGAGCCCAGTCAGCTCGTCCGAGGGACCCCAGGTTAGGCCCCTCTCTTGCTAGGAGGTGAGCCGCATCGGGATTCCGGATCAGAATTCGGGGGCCGCCGCCCAGTCAGTGTCGCGTGGCTCGGTGATGTAGAACCACCCCGATTGCCACCCCTTCACCGTCTCCGCGAAGGACCCTTCAGGCTAGGTAACATTGGGCATCTTGCCCACCATGGCGCCTCCACACTCTGCTTGTTGACCGCTCACCACCTTCGGCTTCACATTGAAGGTCTTCAGCCATAGACCAAAATGAGGTGGGATGCGGAGAAAGGCCTCGCACACGACAATGAATGCCGTGATGTTGAGAATGAAGTTAGGGGCTAGGTCATGGAAGTCTAGCCCGTAGTAAAACATCAGTCTGCGGACGAACGGGTGGAGAGGGAATCCCAGCCCGCGGACAAAATGTGTGAGAAACACAACCCTCTCATGCGGCTCTGGAGTAGGGACGATCTGTCCTTTGACCGGGAGTTAGTGAGCAATCTCCTTGGCCAGGTATCCGGCCTCCCGGAGCTCCTTGATGTCCTTCTTCTTAACGGAGGAGGCCATCCACTTGCCTCCAGCTCTAGATCCGGACATGTTTGGAGTACTTTCTCGAACGAGGAAAAGCTAAAGATTGGGCGCTGGAGCTCAAGGACGGAAGGGCTGAAGAAGAGAAATGGTGTGGGTGAAGAAAGAAATCCTTATCCCCTTATAAAGGCCGCGAATATCAAGCGCCTCCCCACTCGCCCTAAAGGCTCGCCTATTCCCAAGGCCTGTATAAACGGCACGGTTGGGTTTCCCATGCCCGCATTGATGAGAATCCCACGATAAGGGGACACGATCTCTGCTTTGACAAGACGTGCCAATGGCAACCGCGTCTCGAGACGTGGAACGTCGGGCACAAAACGGTCTGGAATTATGACCGGTCGGGCGTGATGTCCTGCTGCAAAAGTTTGTCAGGGGATTGGACTCGTGTAAAATTATATTCTCTCTGTGGTTGTGTATGGTGTGTGTGACAGGTCCGGATACTATCATCGCGTTCGAAGACTATCTTGGAGTTCAGAAAAAAGGGAACCCGCCCTGCAATGCCGATGACAATCTGCGCACTGGACTCCTCGTCATTGAAGCCAGGTTCAGGGGCTACTGAGGGAGTCCTGGACTAAGGGGTCCTCGGGCGTCCGGCCTATTATCAATGGGCCGGACTGGTGGGCTGTGAAGACATGAAGGCCGAAGACTGTACCCGTGTCTGGATTGGACTCTCCTTGGCATGGAAGGCAAGCTTGGCGACCAACTATGAAGATTCCTTCTTATGTAACCGACTCTATGTAACCCTAGATCCCCCCGGTGTCTATATAAACCGGAGGGTGTAGTCCGGAAAGGATATACTCATTACCATAGTCATACAGGCTAGGTTTCTAGGGTTTAGCCAGTACGATCTCATGGTAGATCAACTCTTGTAATACTCATATTCATCAAGATCAATCAAGCAGGAAGTAGGGTATTACCTCCATAGAGAGGGCCCGAACCTGGGTAAACATCGTGTCCCCCGTCTCCTGTAACCATCAACCTTAGACGCATAGTTCGGGACCCCCTACCCGAGATCCGCTGGTTTTGACACCGACAATCGCCATGAATTCATTTTTATTCGAGCTGATTTGAGGGTTTTCTTTCATTCATAGAATGTACAATGCGCCGACACTTCAGGACTTGGCGACCGCTGCCAGAGGTTCCATCTCATCGTACCAGATAACTTGAGGACGCGCGCGGTATGTTCAATCTCACCCTAAATCGGTTGGCATGGCCTACTTTCCTGAACATATTCTAAATATTGCTACATTTGGATAAAAGGTGCCACATGCACCATATACGTCAAAGGGGATTTCCCCCCTCTTCTTTCTATATTAGGCAAATTAATGATGTATTGTTCTTTCGATTACTCTCATATTTCCATGACATCATGTTTACCCTATCTGTTTAATTATAGACTTTTGTCCTTCGATTTCAACTGTTGTACAGTTCTTTCAATTTGGGCCCATATTTGCATGTTACCATATTTTCTTTAACAATCCTACCATTTTCTGCAGGACATCCCTCGCTATGCAACAGATTATGTAGTGCACATTTTTTCCCTTTACATACATCAAGGCTCCACGAATGTCATACTGCACACAAACCATGGATTTACAATCATTGCTACTGTAAGACTTGATGAACATGGTGACTCCTATTTTGGCACTGGCTTTTGGAATGAAATCGCAAAGTTTTATGTACTGAAAGCTGGCACTAAAATTGCACTGCACATAGAAGGGCCTGGTCATGAGATATATGCTAACTTCCCTGACAAAATCATCCATCCAGACTTTGTTCGAAGTAAGTTTTCTTTTCAACTATCTGCATATGTTGACTTACCCAGAAATGTCAAATGAATTGTGTAGTATTTAAGCAACCAATTGTTATTCCCTTTTCTTACTATATCCCTACCTAATAACTTCTAGTTACCAATACACTTTTCTATTGCCCTGTTTTAACTAAATATTCCATGTACTCCCATTTCTATCAGAAAGTGCCGCTGACAAGGAGACTCCGGAGGTGGAGAACGGGGATGCTAACAAGCGGAGGCGGGGGGAGCTAGAACCGCAAGTGACTCCAGCAGGCCTAGACTTAATCAGCAGCCTCCCCGATGATATGTTGAGAGTCATCATCTCCCTCCTCCCAATCAAATATGGGGCGCGGACAACCCTCCTTTCCCGACGGTGGCGCCCCCTATGGAACTCCAGCCCTCTCAACCTCATCGACACCCACAAGCTATGCCATGGCTATCGCAAAAGCTTGGATGCGTTCTCCAAGATCCTTGGCAGTCACCTTGGCCCAACCAAAGGCCTTAGAATGGGCAAGTTCCGTTCCAACGGCAAGGACTGAGCCAAGCTTGATGACTGGTTCCAATCCCCCGCCCTAGATCAGCTCGAGGAGCTCACTTTTGATGATGGGCATATGCGGTCGCTACCAACGTCCGCACTCCGCCTCGCGCCCACGCTGTGCGTCGCCAAGTTCAGGAACTGCCATTTCCCGCCCCTTAATGACGCGCCCGCTCTTATTCTACCACGACTGAAGCACCTCGAGCTCGTCGCTGTCTGCCTCTCAAAGGGTGACATGGAGCGCCTGCTCCATGGCTATACTGCACTTGAGTACCTTCGTCTTCAGGTGATCAATGGGTTGAGTACCTTCCACATCACCTCCATGACTCTTCGAACTATTTATGTGTGTTGCTGGTGCGGCAGGAAGACATCACAAAAGTTGGACCACGGTATGGTCACCCAGGACACACCTGCACTTGAGAGATTACTTGTAGTTGATCAAGAAGGTCCAACAAGAAATCAATGTCATTTCTGCGCCGAAATTGACAGTGGTGGGCTACTCGTCTGACAAATACTCCGAACTTGTTATTGGATCCACACCCGTTCAGGTACAACAGCCGCATTCTACCTCTCCTTCTACAAATTAACATTATTTATAATTTTGAAGATGTTTGTTTGTCTGTCATTCAGAAAATGATTCCGACAAGCTTGACCCCGAAACTGCGCACAGTGAAGGTCTTGGCACTAGAATCTATCGGGCCCGACCTAGAGCAAGTTGTTAGTTTCCTAAGATGCTTTCCGTGCCTGGAGAAGCTATATATCGAGGTGATGTTCCTTTCCTATTAAATGTTAACCATAAGGGAGTTCAATTTGTGACACCTTTTTCCAAGTTTACAATGACAATGTACTACAATTTCTGAAGGTTCTTTTGGAGGATTTCAGTACATACATGCCCCCCCATATTGGTTGCTTGATCCATATGGTTACATTCAATAAGCATTTCTCCTTTCGATTCATCTGTACTAGTTTTCTTAGGGAACTTCTCATCCACTCCAACTTCTTGTGAAGAAGGCTACATTTTTCTAGAATGTAATAAAATGCCCATGTTAATCATGTCAGACCGAAGATGGCATGTTAGTGTATTTTACAAATCCTGCAAACCAAATAGCTAGGCCTGTAGTAATGTTCAAAACTGCATGTAGGCACTAACACGTTTTCTTATTTTGCAGATAAGATTAGGCCCAGTGGTGGATAATGTGATACAATATAACAATCACGTCGAATGCCTAGATCTGCATCTCTCAGAAATTACTTTGAACTCCTACTGAGGGACCTTACCAGAGATTATATTTGCCAGGTTCTTTGTTCTCAGAGCAAGGGTGCTGAAGGAAATGAGGTTTTCCCTACATTTATTTCGCAAAAATGAACGGTCTGTTGATCAGCGCCGGCGCCTGCGGCAGAATGGAGTAGGCTCCAAAAATGCTGAATTTCATTTTGGAACTTCAGATGACAGAGTAATCGGAAGTCATCGGGTCAACCCCATACATGACTTCTCAGTGGCTGGCCCCTTTGCAAAAATTGTGAGGTTTCGAAGCCAGGCTTAGAAGCGGTGATATTAGTTTGAACCTCTCTGATATCCATGTTCAGCGCATCAGTGCGAGCGTTTGCAGTTGATGAGCTGAATTTCATTTCTAATATCAGTTTGAACCTTGTAATCTTCGAATTTGAGCCATATAACTCTGGAATTTGAACCTTGTAACATTTCGAGCTTTTGTGGTACAATCATTGAAATGGCATCGTATGAGACTCGTATATTGCTAGCACTATTTTGACCTTAATATGCAATGGTCTTAGATTTTATTAACCATTCTTGAATCAGTTTACCTTGTTGATCTCACAGCACACGATCTGTATAGCTAACTCGACTGCGATCTTCGACAATATTGCACACAGTTGGTTTCTTCCACCGTGTGCACTGTAGAGCGCAGAATTAATTATTGCACTCGAGTGTCCATCATCACCCTTCTGTGTAACTTTGACCTCATCACCCAAGGGTAAACTTATGACCGAAGTCATTCCACACACTTCGTTTTTACAAAGCTTTTTGCCAATAAACGCCCACGATTTGTCCCTCTTCTAGCCGACGAGCGGGAAGCTTGCGCGGTAAACAGCGCGGTAGCACGGGAACAGGCTCTTCGAGCCCACACCTGGGGTGCAGTGTTGTCAAGCGTGCACTGGATTATGGAATCCTCCGCTATGAACGCCGTGACAAGACGTGACGATTACAGGCCGCCCGGCCCCCATTTATTACAGCGTCCATTTAACCTACCCTTGTGTCTCTTCAACCTTTCAATCACGCCCCACCATTGCAAGAAGCACACCCACCACGAGAAATTCTTAGAGGGTATCCTGCGCGGCTCCAATGGCGCTCCGAGCGGCTGCCGACGACGAGCAGTAGTTCACCATGCGTGCCGTGGTGGACACCCATAGAAGGTTCATGGACCTCTCGGTGGTGTACACCAATGACCCGGTCTGGCCGGAGCACTCCATCCACATCATGGAGTTGTTGCTTGCCGAGGAGAAGTACAAGGTGGTCGGGTTCGACCTCAAGTACACCCGCGCTCGTGTCGGGTCTTGTCCCAAGGTCGCTGTCGCCCAGATGTGCGTGCGCCACCACGTCCTCGTCTACCACTACTGCCTGGCCACAAGGCCTTGCGAGCATTTCACCAGGTTTGTCAACAGCCCCAACTACATGTTCGCTACGGTGGACATCACCAACGATGTAAAGGCACTCGAGAATTCGGGCATCGCCTACCAGAATCTTGTCGACATCCAGGGCCAATACAAGATCAGGGGTAGCAAGGAGCATGAGAAGGACTCACTAGTTCACCTCGCCGAGGCCATCATCGACCCCTACTATAGAGATATGAAGGATTCGTGCAACAAGGACAAGCGTGCCTGGCACTCGGCCTGGATGGAGAAACTCGACAAAGCTCACGTCGTGTACGCGGCCAAGGAGGCGTACACGAGCTACGACATGTACAGGCAGATCATTGACATGAGGAAGTCCCTCCTTCCCCAAAACGGCCAGGGATCCAGCCGGAAGCAGAGTAATGGCAAGCTCGTCGCAACAATAAGTAGATGATTAGGTCCTCATTTCTCCTACTTTAGTATGCATGTAATTGCTTTCTTTGGTGTGTGGAAATGTTATGTGTGTAGTCACTTATGTAATTGTATGCTTAATTTGGTTATGCAATGCTGTCTTTTTAAGTATATATGTTGATGATGTAGACAGAGCGTAGATGTTGTGTGGACAAAGAAAATCACATCGCACACGGACGAAACAATGGAACCCGTCGGTGATGTTTTCATCAATCACTCACAATTGTATACCAGCAATCGTTAGCTCACAACACAGATGGCTTGTTAGTAGTAATCGTCTGTATTGTTATTGGTCTTCGCACACGTCTCCGATTACAGACCTGTTTGCCTCGTATCACACACATCTTGTTCATTTGAACTATTTCTTTTCTCATGTATCAACGCAAACATTTCATCCAAGTGAACCGCATGCCGCATATCGCACACACCTTTGATCTGGCTGACCGTTTCTTTTGTGTTGCCTAATCACAAACAGTTCATCCGAGTTAACCGTATGCTGTGTATCGCACACGCCTTCATCTGGCTGCCCGTTTCTTTTGTTCCTCCTAATCGCAAACAGTTCATTGAACTGAACCGTATGCCCTTCATCGCACACGCAAATAAAACCTAAACCGTGTTTGGTGCATCCATCATTGCAAACGTTTTATACATTTCTGACGGTTTTCATACAGCACCGTTTGCGATTATTGCATCGCACACAGTTTCTCGAAGGGTCTCTGATCGTAGTGTCGCGTTAGCAGCATCCTGCAGTAGTGATACCAACAATAAGTTTCCAACAACATAAGAAACATACAAGTTTCCAACAACATATCCAACATACAATGATCTGCAACAAGAAGTTTCCAACAACATATCCATATATATACATACATATCCAAAAGAAGTTTCCAACAACATATCCATATATACATATATATCCAAAAGAAGTTTCCAACAAGTTTCCATAAACAAAAAGGAAGCACAAGGAGAATAATACACTCCATCAATGCTAGCTTCCTCATCTAAAGCAAATCTGCAAATTGGGAAAGATGAAAGTTAGAAGAAGAAGAAGAACAAGAAGAAGAAGAAGAAGAAGAACAAGAAGAAGACTAGCTAGAAGAAAAAGAATAAAAGGAAGAAGAAAAAGAAGAAGAAGAAGAAGAAGAAGAAGAAGAAGAATTTTTCTTCTCTTTCTTTTTTTCCTCTCCTCTTCTTTATCTTCTTATTCTAAGTAAGCTAGGTAAAAATGCTAAGTGTGTAGGTCATTTTAGAGCTAAGCTAGGTAAATAGGTCATTTTGGAGCTAACCTAGGTAAAATGGATCATATTGGAGCTAACCTAGGTAAACTTGGTCATTAGGGATTTGACCTAGGTAAACTTATGCCATTTTTGAGTTAACTAAGCATATTATGCCATTTTTGATAGAAGTAAGCTAAATATAGGTCTTTCTTGAGCTAACCCAGGTAACTAAGCATATTAGAGCTAATTTAGCATTTTAGAGCTAAATTAGGGCTAACTTAGGTCATTTTTTAGCTAACTTAGGTAAAATTGATCATTTTGGAGCTACTTAGGCTTATTATGTCATTTTCGAGGAAAATAAGCTAACTATATGACATATATGAGGTTACCAAGATTGTTATGCCATTTCAAACCTAAGTAAGCTAATTATGCCATTTTTTACATAAGTAAGCCAAGTGTATGTCATTATTGAGCAAACCTAGGTAACTAAGCATATTAGAGCTAACTTAGGTCATTTCGGAGGAAACAAAGCTAAGTATAGATCATTTTGGAGATCTGACATACCTGACATAGTTCACTCCTCCTTCTTCTCCTTCTCCTTCATCATCCTCATGCGCTTAGAGCAGCGAGGCAGTGGGATGTACTCTTCTACCACAATTGGCATGGTCATGTCGCCTGGCTGTGGGATCGCCGGTGCCACCACCATCGCGAGGTCATTGTCAGGCACCACCACCATCGCGAGGCCATCTTCAGGCAGCACCATTGCTAGGTCATCCTCAGCCACCACCATCTCTTGCCCATCATCAGCCACCACCATCGCGAGGCCATCTTCAGGCAGCACCATTGCTAGGTCATCCTCAGCCACCACCATCTCTTGCCCATCATCAGCCACCACCATCGCTTGGCCATCATGAGCCACCACCATCGCGAGGTCATCGTCAGACAGGATAGGCTGCACCTCCTCATCCCCACTCTGCTCCTCTTCTTCCCCACTCCATTTCGGATCATCCTCGCTGCTAATTTCGCTGTAGCCAGACTCGCTGCTGCTTTTGCTGTAGCCAGAGTCGCTGCCGCTGCTCCGATTGCCTGACCAAATGCAACAAAGTTTTTTTAACAATCAGTGTGAGACAAAGCCAAATGGAGAGGAAGAAGAGGCAGAGTGTACTGGCATCGTCATCGTCCTGGTAGCACATGCGGCACATAGTCGTGTTGAACACCTTCACGGTGAGCATGGCGTCGCCGTCGTACCTGAAGACAAGGAAGTACCCATGCCTCAGGTCATAGGCATGGACGAACTGCTCCCAGCCATGACACAGGTACATGTGGTCATTCCTGATCACCACCTCCACGTCCCAAAGCCTGCGAAGCCCACTGCTGGCCTGTCGCAGCTTCACATTCTTTGGCCGATGGCCATCCAGCATCTCCATAAAAGTGTCAGGCAGTCTCTGCAATGTGGGTCAAGGAGTGATGTAGCAAACGGCAGAGTTATGATAAAGAGATGGGTGAGGGGGAGATCTCTCCTTTTATATACCTGCCTCTTGGAGGAATTCTCAAGTACGATCGTGAAGAACTCAAAACCTTCCAAGTCGTACTCCAGTGTGGCAGAGCGTATCCTGCGGTGGCGGCCTCCCCCCATCTCTGATAAGCAGTAGAAGAGACCAATTACTACCCTTACAATATTATCATATAACATTACAGCAGCAAAAGTTTTGAGCAGAAGATAATCAATTACAATTAATTGATTTGGTAGGTTAGTTGGCACTAGTTGGAATAGAGCCAAGTTTTTAGACATGAAAGAAAACTGAGAAAAAAAAGCAATGCACTTGTGCTCAACAACATCAACAACACTTAATTAATTTCGTAGGTTAGTTGGCAATGGCAATTGGCACCCTTCAAAACTAGGGATTTTTTAGACATGAAAGAAAACTAAAAATGTTGAAAAACAGAGCATAGTAATCTAAAAAACAGAGCAATATTTTAGGTGGCTCTAGGTTGACATACTAGAGATGAGCACAAGATTTATTGCCATTGCACTAAATTACAAGCAATTTTAATTGAAGTGATCGATAGAAAAAAAAGTTGATGCCAATAGCGAGCCGACATCGAGTTTCTCTTGGGTAAGCAAAGACCAACACGTCGACTACCAACTGGTTATCATCAACCAACTTCTAAGCTGAGCAGTGTGGGCAGAGTCCTAGTCTTTGCGTGGACTTTCACATTGTATTCCTAGCACATCCCCTTGTATTTTAACTCAAATTAACCTAAACTATCACTTAACTGTGTGGACTTTGACACAGATCATGCAGGTGTCGATGCTCTTGCTTAAAACTAACAAAAAGAACAAGCTAACTCACTGACAGTATTTCCAAACCACCTTTGAGAATTTAACTCCTCAAATTTTAAGAATTTGAACTTTTTGGCACACAGTCCTTCCTCCAAATTTAACTTTGTGGATCACAAATCTGCACAAGGCATGCAAATTAACCTAAACTATCACTTGTGCTACTAATAGGCTACCTGAAACAGAAAGTAAACCTAAACTAAATGTCAATTTTTCATCTTCTTCTTCTTCCTCCTGTCGGCTAAATGTAAGCAAACAGAAAGTAAACCTAAACCTAAACCTAAACAGAGAGAGAGAGTGAGAGAGAGAGAGAGAGAGAGAGAGAGAAGAGGGAGGGAAGAGGGAGGGTGGCACACCTCAGTGTTGGGGACGGCCGGGGTCGGAGGCAGAGGGGGTTGGGTGTCCTTCTCGGGGGAGGGGCTGGGCCGGGGGGTCGACGGTGACGGCGCCGGGGCCTGGTGCGGCGTCGGAGGGGTCAGAGCTCGGGGCAATGGTGATGGCGTCGGGGTCTGGTTCGGCGACGGCATCGGCGAGGTGAGGCAGAGGCCTCGGGCGGCGACGCACGGGGGCGAAGGAGGGGCGAGGAGGCGACGGGCGAGGCGAGGAGCACTACAAAAAAAATACACTTCTGTGATGATACGTGTTTGTCATAGTAGGTCACATTTTCTGTCATGCATGTACATCCATGATGATTTTATGACAAAATCAAGATAGTCATACCTGTGCTGTCGTAGAAGTGTTCCATGACATTACCAAAATTATCATCACGGAAGTGTCCACTTCCATGACGATAAATCGCGCGTCATAGAAGTGCTTTCGTCAAGGGTGACCGACATGTGGCATCCACCGTAACGGCTCGCCGTTAAGCTATGGGGGTCCAGTTTTGGATCCGATAACCCATTAACAGCCTGGACCAATGGTGATTTTCCACGTGTAAAATTCTCATTGGCCGGAGGAAACACGTGTCTGCTCCTCGGTGGGCCAGATGTCGCCCGTCCATTGGAGGAGACATGTCTATGATACGTCGACACGTGGCAGGGCCCAACAGAGGCCCATATAGGTTAAATGGGCCGGCCCAACTAAAGGCCCACAAAAATTTGCGGACCATAATGAGCCGGCCCAACTAAAGGCCCACAAGATTTTACGGACCATAATGGGCCGGCCCAGCTAAAGGCCCACAAGATTTTGCGGACCATAATGGGCTGGCCCAGCTAAAGGCCCACAAGATTTTGCCGACCATAATGGGCCAGCCCAGCTAAAGGCCCAGAAGATTTTGAGGACACTAGTGGGCCGACCCATTACATGCTGCCATGTTTTGGGCCAAATGCCGGCCCATATTTGATCCGGTCCATTAACAGCCTGCCACGTTCCGGGCCTAATAAAGGCCCATATGAGATCCGGCCCGTTAAAAGCCTACCATGTTCTGGGCCAAATTACGGCCCAGATAAGATCCGGACCTTTAAGAGGCTTTGGGCCAAATTATAGCCCATATCAGATTCGGCCCGTCAACTGGACGCTATACTTTTGGGCCCACTTGCTAAAGGCCCATTTAGTAATTCGGCCTGATATTAGTTTCGGCCTGTTAAAGGCCCATTTAACATTTCGGCCCTTTATTTATTTCGGCCTGTTAAAAGCCCGTCATATAGTTGGGCCTAACTACGGCCCGGTTTGCATCCGGCCTGCTCACAGCCGATAATCTGATTTGGCCAAACAAGGACCGAGACAATTTTGGCCTGTTAACGGCCCGTGATGTGATTGCCACAATCATGGGCCGGGGTCTATTTTGGCCTGCTGCCGGACCGTGAGCCGTTCGGCACATTTCAGGCCCAACCTACTTTTCAGCCTCCTAAAAGCCCATTGAGTTTTCTTGCAAAAATAGGGCTGACGGTTTACTCGGCCTATTAAAGGCCCGAATCTACTTGTGGGCCAGTTTACATTTAGGCCTGTTAAGGGACCAACATGACTGGGCCCATGACACGGATCATACATAGTGATTTGCATGACGACCAGATTATGTAGCGTAATTTTACAGTTTGGCCGGTTTACTGCGAAGACAGGATATATATACAGTAAAATAACTGCAGCATCATGAATAAGAAAAACCAAGACTATACAATAAAGAAATTATGGCATATTACATCCACTGGGCATCAAAGTTCGCCACTATGATAATAAAGCACAAGCAGACAGCAGATTACATACACTGGGCATCAAAGATCGCCACCAGTGCAAATAAACACGCCGACAAAATAATATACAAAACCGTCAGCACTTCTATAGAGTTCAAGAAAGGTTAGCCCTGCTCGGGAGCTGCAGCGCAATTAGCTGAGCAAGCTGATGAGACTACGCTTGTTTGACACTTATATCCTCCTCACTCTGAAAGATAAACAAGCAGACAGATGACAGGTTTTGCACATATAAGTATGAGTGCTGACAATTCATCACATTTCTCACTGACGAATAAAGTGACACAGTTTAAAATAGCATTAACACAATATGGTATTGTTCAGGTCAAGACATGGCAGGAAATGACAATGTGAAGGAGTTGGCAGCTTCACGACACCACTGGATTACATATCAAGAACTCATAAGTATCAATGGTTAGTGTGCTGTCAATTTATCCCATTTTAGATTGGCAAATAAAGAGACGGTTTAAATAATAGTAGAATGATATGACATTGTTCATAGTTAAGACATTGCAGAATATGACATTGTGCTGTAGTGGGTAGGTTCACGACATCACTGGATTACGGATCAAGAACAGAAGCATACATGCAGTGCAAAATAAGATCACTTGCTCTGTATAGTTTAATTTACATGGTATGAAGAAGGAACTTGGTTGTACAACTGAAAACTTAAATTGAGAAGGACAAACTTTTGTTTATGAACTACATAATAAACTTTAAACATGCAATTTCATGCAAACACCAAAAATAAACAGCTGTTGCAGTCATGCCTAACCAAATATACACAATAAAGTTTGAAGGCTTGAGAAGGACAAACTTACATTATTGGTGAAGACAGGCTCTATAAAGCCCTTGTCCATGCTGATGGGGGGCAATTCAAGAAGTTTACCACAGAATCTTCTTCATAAGCATTGCCTTTATTCTACATTTTGTTAAGAGTAAATATAGATGTGATAATATAAGAAAAAATGGAGAATATTTAAGATAAGATGAAGAGTGATGCTACATAACCAAGTAGCTATAAATGTAAGTACAGCGATACAGGCAAAAGGTACAGCCAAGAGCAATGCAGAGCTAAACTTCTTCAGTACCATCGGTGTTATCCAACCTTATGGTAAGAGTAAATATAGATCTGATGTGTAGAAAATGGAGGGCAAAGGAAAATAAGCTGCAGAGTGATGGTACATGTACAACTAGCTGTCAATATAAGTACACTGATAAAGGACAGCAGGTACTTACAAGAACAATGCAGAGCTAAAAAATTTCATTGGCATTGGATATATTCTACACTAATGTAACAATTCATACAGATCAGATAATTTGGAGCGAACAATTGATAAGCAAGCTGTCACATAATGAACCAGGTATGTATGCAAGTACAGTGATACAGGACAACAGGTACTAACAAGAGCAAAGCAGCGGGCAGCATATTTGCGATATCCTGTCGTCCTTTTCAAACTGGAATTCTTCTTCGAGTAGATTTCTTGCAAAAAAGATCCGTAAGGCACATGCGGAAAAGTAGAAGTTCAAATTGTCATGTGATATCATAGACAGTACCTCATCCTGGGAACGAGACCAGTGCATAACAAGGTTTTTCCATTCAATGTCTTCTAAATTTAGCACAGGAGACTTCACCAAAAATTCATTTATAGACTTGCCATCAAAGTGTGATTTCCTCAGGTAACATCGATACTGCTGCAATGCTTCCTTGAAAAGCGCAAGCAAGCTTTGCTCGCCATGACTATCCAGATTAACCCTCACCTACTTACAACAATGTAATGTAAATCATTGATGTGTTCAATCAGCAGAAAACAGGAAAATAATCACCATGAATAAAAGCACTTACACGTAAGTGGGACAGGAAGATGTGAAAATGGTGTTTGTCTTCACTATAATCTTCCCATGATGGGAATATATGCACGTAGTCCCTAACAACATTGAAAGCATTGTCTTTTAAACTAGGAATAACTGGAATGGGGTTCCAATCTGCAGGAATTGGCCGTCTCTGCAGTTGGGATAGGTCTTCCACCGGTGGACTTGCTGTACTTTTTGATGGAGTGGGATTTTTCTGTGGTACGGCTGGTGCTATGGCAACTGAAATTGGCATACCTTTTGCTGGAGTGCAGGTCCTGTGTGGTGGGGCTAGTGGTGTGGCCAGTGAAGTATGGGTACAGTCTGCTGGAGTCAGTCCTACGTTTTGTGTCACTGGTTGTAGAGCCAATATAAGTGGGGTGCTGTCTGATTTCTCCGGCACCACCACGTTTTTCAAGGACTTTGCTGGTGCTCCTTCAGGTTCGGCAATCACCCTCTTCCTTTCTGATGTATGATGCACAAGAACAACATTTGAGTGGAAAAACATGGTATGATGACAGATGGAATATGTATTGATAATGGATGGGCATGGCATCTTGACATATATGATGAGTAAACTAAGCAAATGGCGGTGCTACAAAGTAGAAGAAATGCAAGACAACTTATGCAAGATACGCGCAATCAATAAAACCTTGCCAAATTAGAACAAGCTCCTTGATGGGTGAACAGGACAGGCCATCTGCCTTTGACTCCTCGAGGTCAGAATAGTCATTAGGATCATATTCTGAACAAGAATATATAGGTGGGGAGCGTATGAGTTTCATTGCATCCAGAATGGCACTCAATGCCTTGGTGCCAATTTTGTAAGTCATTGCAGTGTTCCACAATATTCTTCTAATGCGCGGATTCTGATATTCACTGTGATTACGTATAATATCTAAGAAGCATGAAAACATAAATAGCAGTGAGATTATCTTTGTAATGCAGAGGATATTCTAATATAGGGGCGCCCCTATAAACCCTTGTGTGCTATCATTGGATTCTGATGAGAGAGCCCATGTGTGTTGTAATATGGTGCGTGCATTAATATAATCTAGCACAAGTACACAAAAAAATAGGCTCCAGAAGTAAGGATAGTTGGCAGATGATAGGTTCATAATATACTGTATAGAGAGTTTATTGCCAAACCATGATAACAAGAGCACACAACAACTAGGCAGATCATAGTTTACATAAAAGGGGTACACCATAACTAGGATATATAAATCAGGAAAGTGGAACTGGCTGGAAATTACGGTGTTGTATTCCCGCTACTAATTGAAAGCCTATCGATCACGTACAGGCCAGCTCTATCAGCTGTTGACTGCAGATGTCCCTGCTCCCCTTCCTGACAAGGAACATACTGTACATACTAAATACAGAATAATAAAAGAGTAACATGTTAAAGAATAGACGAGGAAGCATATTCTTGAGGTTCTGCTTCATTGCATACAATGTTGGTTGCCCACTCATGATGAATCACAGCGCCCAAAGAAATGCAATTCCATGCTGTCTCTCTATATGTGGCCACATGCATTTGGAAAATCAAGTGGGAGCATTACCTGACCAATTAAATGTGTGTCTGTTAACTAATATCAGTATCATATCACAATTCGTATTTGAAGAAGTAAGCTTTGGACTTATGATTGGTGTGTTGTTTAGCTTCAAGAGTGGACTGCTGCTAGTGCGACACAAAGCAGCTACGCAGATCATAGTGTAGATATAACGGGAAATCGTAAGCATCACAAGTAAAATCAGCAAATTGGAACTTGCTGGAATATATGTGCTAGTATTGCCGGTATGGCTAGAAAGGCTTCGGATACCAGCTCTCTTCAACTGAAGGTGCGGTACTGTTAATATCCGTGTAACTCTCAAAGGCGACACAGCTCCCCGCATTTCCTTGCTAATCTTATAGGATTCAAGTGGGCAGGCCACTACAATTCCTATTCCTATGTTTACAAAATCCTACGAATCAAAGAGGCCCGATGAGTTCAAAGTGTCCATCACAACCGACCATATAGACCTCTACACTGCAAATGTCCCTGCTCATCTTCACTACAAGGAACATACTGTACTACTATCATACTCCCTCCGTTCCAAAATATAAGTCTTTGTAGAGATTTCCACTATGGATCACATACAGATGTACACAGATACATTTTAGCGTGTAGATTCACTCATTTTGATCCATATGTAGTCCATGGTGGAATCTATACAAAGACTTGTATTTAGGAACGGAGAGAGTACTTATTAAAGAAGAACGGAAGAGGAACATGCTAAAGAAGAGCAAGCAGATTTTGGATAATAAAATGTTCGTTGCGCAGTGCCCACACATGATGAACCAGAGCGCATTAAGAATGCAACTCCCTGCTGTCTCTCTATATGTGGTGCACGTGCTTTTCGAAAGTAAAGTAGGAACATTAACTGACCAATTAAACGTTATATGTTTTAGTAATATCAGCATCATATCAGATTCGTATTTGTGCAACAAGTTTGGAATTATGAGTGGCACGTTGTTTAGCTTGATGGATTCAGGAGCAGTGCTAAGCAGGTACGATGATGGTAATGAATATAAAGGCATGTCTGCATGCAAGTCGCGTGACTTTTGTCATTTGGGTCAGTCGACCATTTCAGGCGGTTGGATGAAGATCCTACGTCTCCTAACCCTTCGTCTTCCTCGTCTCTGATTCTTCCCATACAGAACACCGCACGGGCCACCGGCCGAACCACCGGTCCCACCGCCTGTGTTCCTCCGCGACCACCACCCCCCAGCCCCACCCCCACCCGCGTCGAGTTTTCTTCATTCGGCGAGGCCCCACCACCCCCCCCACAACCACCGTCCCTACCCGAGCCCCTTCCTTCGCACCGGCGAACTCTGGCGAGCTCTCAAAAATCGACTGACCCAATTTTGAAATTTAGTCTACTGTCATTTAACTAGTGTGGAATATAAAAGGGAAAACCATAAGCATTGCGAGTATAGTGTTGAGCGTACCATGGCGGATCTAAAGGTGCAAACTGGACAAAGGCAACTTCACAACCAATGTTTGCTTTCAACTAACAAGTAAGTGATGGACAAGAAATCAGAGTAAAGCAGTGGCGATCTATTTTCTTGCTGCGATAAATAAGTTGAGCAGATACGAAAGAGTACCGCCTCTGGTGTGGCACCATGTATGCATCTCCTGAGAATTTGACGGTGTTGCGGTAGCGATGGCTATCGGCACCGTGGAAGCAGATCTAGGAGGGTAGACAGAGGCGGCGGGGCTCGGTGGATGAGACGGTCGTGGGAGCGGCGCCGGCAAGGTGGACGACGACGGGGATGAAGCGAGAGGACATGATGCAAGGATCCTGGTCCGAAGCCATGGATGAGAGAGGTTGAGCTCTTGTAATGGCCGACGACGTCGGGGTATCAGCTCCAGCATGGTGGAGGAGTACGGTAGTGGATGGGGTGGCGGACGGAGGAGGCTGGGGTGGAGAGGGTGTTTTGGCGCCCACGGAGTACGAATGGGGAAATGGAGGGAGAGAGGAAGGGGGGAACCATGTCTTCAGGGCGCGCTTGTCTCAAATGCGAGGAAATTTACAAACTTAGCCCCCGTTTAAAATTTCCTACATCACAGCAATATTAGTCGGTTGGGGATAGGACGGTAATCTCGCATACACTGAATATTTGCCGATGAGAGTTTGTTTTTGGCGCCCACCATGTATGAATCAGGGAGGGAGTCAATTTCGGCCAAGGAGACACTATGTTTTGGCGCCCACCGTGTATGAATCCGGGTGAGAGGCGGTTATGTCACGTTTGAGTGAAATTACAAACCTACCCCTATCAAAACGTATAGAAATCGAGCCGATAGGCTTTGCATGGCAGGGATAGGCAGTAATTTCCATCTCGCAAATTTTGGTTTCGGGCGGTTACTGCGACTTTCCCAGCTTCGTTCAAATTTTTGCAGAGCAAGAGTGCACGTTTACCGTGCCAACTCAATTCAAATCCAGTTTGTATTCTATTTTTGTTCGGGCAGGATCCATTTTTGATTGGAATAAAATTCTATATACATCATTTTTTATATATATACTTTCAAAAGCACAACAAAGAATTCTGCTCCTTTATATGTATAATATGATTTACAAATACAATGATCTCAAAATCATAAGGTTGAATTCAAAAAATTTAAACCAAATTATGTTCTACTAAAATGTATGGATCGGTAATATCTACATATTAAATAACATAGATGCGTGTGAATTCATATGAGTATGCATGTTTGATAGATCAATTTTGGTTCAAGTATGAATTACATGTATCAACATCTCGAAATCAAATATTTGAATCCCTTTTATGTTGACTCCTTTCACGCCCATCTCTCTCGCATGCATGCTCCTTCATGTAGCTATCACTCTCTTTTCTCCAGCTCACCCGCACGCTCACTTCATGTTTCTCCTATCTTCGCAAACATGGTCTCTCGATGTCTCCCTTGAGAAGTGTCACACTCTCCCTATCGTTATACATTACACGGTTTTCATTATCTCTCACGTCTCTACCGTTCTCTGGTATCACTAGGTACCTAAGCTTTCTTTTTCACCGCCACACACACAGTCTCACTCCCCCCCCCCCCCCCCCCCCCCCCCCCCCCCCCCCCCCCCCCCCCCCCCCCCCCCCCCCCCCCCCCCCCCCCCCCCCCCCCCCCCCCCCCCCCCCCCCCCCCCCCCCCCCCCCCCCCCCCCCCCCCCCCCCCCCCCCCCCCCCCCCCCCCCCCCCCCCCCCCCCCCCCCCCCCCCCCCCCCCCCCCCCCCCCCCCCCCCCCCCCCCCCCCCCCCCCCCCCCCCCCCCCCCCCCCCCCCCCCCCCCCCCCCCCCCCCCCCCCCCCCCCCCCCCCCCCCCCCCCCCCCCCCCCCCCCCCCCTTTTCTTCCCTTCTTGAGACACGCCCTCTCGATCGTGCACACACACACTATCGCCTCATTTTAAGCTGATACCTCTCGCACACACACTCTTTGTGTCTTTGTCCCACATGCACTCCGTCCTCCTCCTCTCTCTCACACACACACATGGGCTTTTTGCAACAACTAGCAAGATGCCCATGCGTTGCACAGAACATCAAGATGCATTTGTATGAGTAGTTTATCTTGTGGGAGAAAAGGATGAATGAGGGAAGGCCTTATTTGCAAATGTGGAGAGGGGTGTGGGTATCTTTTTGCAAAATTTTCATAGTTTCCTTCCTATCCGCCAGATATAAATTGGACGGCCTATATTGCAGGATGGCAGGCAAACCATCATCACCAACTCTATTTTTATCTCTACTCTTATAAAAAGCATAGTCAGTGATGATGGTGCGCCTGCCATCCTGCAATATAGGCCATCCGATCTATATCTAACGGATAGGAAGGAAACTATGGCAATTTACCCGCACTCCTCTCCACATTTGCAGATAAGGCCTTCCCTCGTTCATCCCTTTCTCCCACAAGATCTTGATGTTCCGTGCAACGCACGGGCATCTTGCTAGTAAGAGTAGAAATTAGACATATACCACTTCTCGAATCTTGAAACCAACAACATTCCTCCCTTATCTCATCAAAACTGCCATAGGAATATATTTTGAGTGAAACATAACATATTTTTAGTGATATACCTATTTCAAAACTAGACTCTTTTTTCTATCAAATCGGTGAATATGTATTAATCAACTTTGATCGTGTGGCAACGCATCGTTCCACAATGTAGTGCCTATAGATTTTTTAAGAAGTCAAACTTTGCAAACTTTGACCAAGTTTGTAGAGAAAAATATTTATATCTACAATAGCAAATATATATAATGCGAAACTACATCATATGATGAATCTAGTGATATATGTTTCGCACTCTAGATGTAAATATTTTTCTCCACAAACTTGGTCAAAGTTTGTGAGGTTTGCTTTTCAAAAAATCTATAGGCACTACATTATGGAATGGAGGGAGTAGTTATTACCACTGTATAATTTTTTGGACACCAGACAAACGGTGGAGTACATATACGAAGAGAAGAGGCGCACGCACGCAGTCGGTCTCTCGCTGTCTTGCACACATGAGAGTTACGTAAAGGCACCATTAACAAATAAACCCTAAAACCCTAGGTGCACGATTGCTGCATGCGCGGGTACCGGCTACATGGTGGAGCGCACCTTTGTAGGAATAGTCAGCTCGCGTGATAATTTGATCCGTAGGAGTTGATGGTCGGGGCCACAGGTGAACGACTTGGAGGCGGTGGCTTGCCAGTTGCCACAGATCGAGTAGCCACGTTTAAAATATCATTTTTAGCGGGGTAAGAGTTCCGATATTCAATGGCGCGTTATAAGTACTAAGTAGTTTTTAGAACGATTGGTATGGAGCGAAAATGGAATTCATAACTACTACCTCCTTGGCGTATGGTTGTATGGGTTTATGTTGCGAGATGTTGAACCTGGTAGTTCTAGGGCAAATACTATGGTTTAGATGTTGGTTTTCAGTAATGAAAATCAGAAGGGGGAAACCCTTCTTTGATTAAAAGAAACTACTACCTCCGTTCCAGTTTACTAGTCCCCATCGTAGTTTGGGTCAAAGTTTGTCCACGAATTTTACTTGTAAAATGTGAATGGAAAACGAAATTTTTTTATACCCAAACAAAAAAGGACTGGAGGGAGTGATTGCTCTGACACGGACGCGACCTCTCATAGCGCAGGCATTGAACCGGCGCGCCAGCCAAGAGGGCCCCACTCGCTGCAGGCCCGGCTGAACACGCCTCCTCGCTGCATGCAACCGGCTTCAGACTGCCCCGCCTGCCTCCATTGAATCCGCGCGTGTGCCGGCAACACGTCCTTCCGGGAGTCGGCCGGCATTTTAGAACACAAAAAATGACCAAAATATAATTAATTACGCACGGTCTTGACTTGTTGTGCTCGCAGTGGTAGCAGGAACTAGAGGTTTTTCTTTATTTATAACTCTCCTCACATTTTTTTTGGCTTTGAAGTGAATCATGGTTATGGACATTATCTATGAATGTGCAGATATCTGTGAACATGAGTTTGATGTGGAAGTTGAACTTGGAATGTCGCGCTTGCGCGTGAACTATACCATGTCCAATGCTTCGTCTGTTATTGTTTGGAAAGTAATTGCTGTTATTACATGACCCGAAAAAAATTATTGTGTGCCACATCAGTAGATGCACGGACATCACAACAGGCATGCTGACTGGATAAACATTTGAACCTAGCTATTATGAAGGAAATTTTGTATTGACAACAGTTTTAGATAGCAGGAGATGCCTAGCCTGCTCTGCCTTTGCTAGCTTATTTCTGGCTTCTTCCATCTCTTCTTTGGCTTGGGTGAAGAGAGCATCTGATTGCTCTTTTCGCTTCTTCAGGAACTCAGCTACATTCTCAAGGGCTACTGCACGCTTTCTTTCAGCCTTTACTAGAGCCACAAGGACACGAACAGCTGACGACTCCACCTGGCTTGTGTGTAATCCAGCATCATCTGGGAATTTGCACCTTGTGTCTAATCCAGCATCATTAGGGAACTGGCACCTTGTGTGTAATCCAACCTCATTTTGGAAACATGATCTCAAGGTTGACCATACTTCCCTCCTCGCAGGAATTGCATCCTGACATGAAGTTACTTCTTTTTTATATCAATACTCGGAGCAACCCAGATCCATTTAGTAGAAGCCAGATAAACAGGACTCGCAGAAGTGAATTCAAAAGGAAAAATATAAAAACAGACTACAAGGTGAGAACACCCACTTCCTACATCAAGCTAAAAATGAAAGCATTAGGACGATTAAGACTCTTCTTATTACACATCGAAGAACACGAGGCTAAGAGAAACAGAAACTACAACATATACACATCGAAGAACACGAGGCTAAACTAAAGTAATTGAAAGGGTGTTACTCACCAAAGCTCATTTTACAGGTTCGGTGCAGCTCCTCTTTAACTTGCCACGCTCCTTGAAGATGTCCCCAATATCCCGTGTTTGGTCTTCATTGCTCCTCTGCATGTTCGCACTCGTGGTTTTAAAATCTCAACATGGCAAGAAAAATATACTACTAGTAATACTCACGCATCTTGTGGGCAACATTAAAGCACTCGTCTGCCATGTTAGAGCATCTCCAACAGAAGCGCAATGCGTGGCACTTTAAAAAAGTGTTTACAGTGCTGAGATCGAGAAGTAGAGATAGAGAGTAGAGGATAGTTCTCAGCATAGATATAGCATAGATAGATAAAAAATAGATAGTTCAACTACTCCTCGTCGTCCGACTCCTCCTCGGTGATGTCCTCCTTCGACGTCTCAATGTAGGCGTGAAGATACCGATAGTCGTCGGATTCCCAGGGCGACGCTGCTCCTAGCCTAATGTTAAATTGAGCGTCCGCTTTTCGCGTACGCTTGTCCTCGCGATAGGCGGCTCGCTCCGCCCTCCTCTTCTCTCTCTCCGCCCTCCTTTGCGTGTAGAACTCGCGCTCGTTGATGATGTCCTGCGGGAAGCATTGGCGCCACAGCGCCATGGCTTCCTCGTCCATCTCGGCGATGCCGAGACGGTGCTCCCGCCTCCGGTAGTTGCGACGATCCTCGTAGGTGATAAGCCACGGCAGAGGCACGAGCTCCTGCGCCCGCTCCCTCGTCGGCACGTTGGGGAAGTTCAATGTTCAATGAGGCTACCGAAGGCGCCACGCCTCCGCGTCGTATGCGCGGGCGGCCTTGTTGGCAGTGTCAAAATTGCCGAGGCCGAGGCGCATCCCGCGGAACTGGATCTCGGCGGAGAAGCCGCCAGAGGGGCGCGCGCGAACGCCGCGGTATCCCCAAGTTTCCCGGCGACGTGGCGGCATGGTGGCGCGGCGGCGGCAAGGCGAGAAAGAGTGGGGAGAGAGCGGTGGCAAGGCACAAAGTGGGGAGAGAGCGGTGGCAAGGCACAGAGCGGTGGGAGGGCGTTGGATTTTATAAAGCGCGCCGGACGCCGCGCGCCAAAACTAGCGCGCGCCCGGCCGATTTTTCCCGCGCGCGCGCGATTCTTTCCCGACGTCCCTGCTATCTCTACTCTCTTCTCTACTGTTATATTTATTTTATATTTAATATTTATCTCTACTTCTCTACTCTCTACTCTTTTTTTCTCTACGCTTATAAAAAAAGAGTTGGTGATGATGGTGTGCCTGCGATCCTGCAATATAGGCCGTCCGATTTATATCCGACGGATAGGAAGGAAACTATGGCAATTTTGCAAAAAGATACCCACACCCCTCTCCACATTTGCAAATAAGGCCTTCCCTCGTTCATCCTTTTCTCACACAAGATAAACTACTCATACAAATGCATCTTGATGTTCCGTGCAACGCATGGGCATCGTGCTAGTTTTTTTTTCTTTTAAAAAACAGAGTTGGTGATGATGGTGTGCCTGCCATCCTGCAATATAGGCCGTCTGATTTATATCCGACGGATAGGACGGAAACTATGGCAATTTTGCAGAAAGATACCCACACCCCTCTCCAGATTTGCAAATAAGGCCTTCCCTCGTTCATCCATTTCTCCCACAAGATAAACTACTCATACAAATGCATCTTGATGCGTGCGACGCATGGGCATCTTGCTAGTTCTAAAAAACTTTTCATCATTTGCCACACTACTGGTTGCAGATGAAGAACCTACCCAAGCACAGTGCGATACAGGAGCGACGCACAATTACAAGCTGATATTCTGTTGGACAATGGAGGCTATAACCAATTACTTTTACGGGAACAATAGCAACCAGGAAATTTGAAGGGTAGGTATGAACAAAATTGGAACTGCACATGTACTGCTAAGTATTCAATACACACATTACCAATCGAGGAGGAGAACGGTGGTCGCGGCGGCCTCTGTGCATCATGGTCGGCAACGGGAGTCAGTTCATTTTCCATGATGGTGGTGCTTCTGCGCTTGGCGTCGGCTTCCGGGAAGCAGATATGAGACCGTGGAAGACGGTGCAGGGGAAGAGGCTCCGTGTACGACGACGACGGTGGACCGGCTCCAGTGCGGCGTACGAGGTCATCGATGAGGCAGATGAGCTGCAGTGGATGAGTGCGCCGATGTAGAAGGGGAGGAGCACGAAGGCTGTGGTGCCGTGGAGAAGTCTATTTTGCGGTGGGTATAGAAAATGGGGAGTATTCAGGTGTACTACTCTGGGTGCCGGGGTGGGGTTGGCTGGGTAGGGTGAACATGAAGTTACGAAAACATCCCCCTACCAAGCGTCATTGTAGGCCTGTTCCGAAGGCTATGATGGTAACTTCGTGTTGGATTTACCGATGTGGTGTAATACCCTACTCCAGTGTGGTGTGGTGGATTGTCTCTGGGGCTGGTGATGAACAGTACAAGGGAAGAACAGCCTCCAGAGGAGAGGTGTTCTTATGCTTGGTGAGAGTGAGGATGGAATGGATCCAGTCCCAGCTTAGTCTCTCTCAGAGTTGAGATCCGTTGCCTCCTACTGTGGTGGCTAGTCCTATTTATAGAGGCCCTGGTCCTCTCCTGAAATATTGAGTGGGAAGGGAGCCAACAATGGCCAAATTTGAAGGGAGACAACTAGTACAAGTTATCCTGACTAAAGGTGGTCTTCGCCTGCCAAAGGCTCTGGTGGTGACGCCGTCTTGGGCTCCATGGTGACCTCCATCCTGCCGTCCTGCTGGTCTTGGTCTCATTGCACCGATATGGAAACCTTTGCCTGATGCCTCGGGACTCCTCGCCTGCGCTTGCCCATTTAGCACCAAAGAGGAAACGAGGACACTGCGCGCGCTGGCGCTCGCCTGGCGCTTGTCGTCATGGCTTGCGTCACAGGAACCTCGCGAGGTGTCCCTTGCCTTGATCTCTCCGCCCCTCGCGAGCCAGCCTGGTGAGGTCGCTCCCGAGGAGGTCTTGTGTCATCCGCCTCGCGAGGCTTGGTCCCTCGCGAGGGTCTTGAGTGTTTGCTGGTGAAGATGGGCTGTACAGGGCCGCTGGTGGAGCCACGTCGTGGGCCATAGGCAGGCAAGTCTAGGGACCCCCGTTCCTAGGATGCCGACAGTAGCCCCCGGGCCCAAGGCGCGCTCGGACTTGGCTTCGAGGCGAAGCCAAAGGGCAAGTGTGGAGCGCCGCGGGCCCCAACAGCCTGCGGCCTTGGTCGATGCATGGCGATTGATTGGACGTGGGCATCTCCGCTTCCCCATGCTGCCTTGGCAACTGCCTGACTTGATGAGTCCCTGCTGCATGCAGAGAAATATCATCATTACCTGTGATCGTGGGGATCGCCGGTTGGCCTTCTCCTTCTATAAATGAGGAGGGGGGCGGAGCCCCCGTTACTCATCTCTTCCTGCTCCGCTCGCTTCTCCTTCTTCCTTGCTCCATTGCTAGAGGCGACTCCCATGGCGCCTATTCGAAGGTTCTCGGCCGCAGAGAAGGGAAAAACCCCCCGCGACGAGCCCGGGCCACTTCCGCCGAAGAAGAGGCCGAGCCACCGCCGCGACATGGTCGTGAGGCCAGAAGTGTCGAGGCCTTGGTACGAGCGACCTCCTCCCGGGTACCCGCTGCCTCTGTACGCCCAAGCTGAGGGCTCCGGAGGAGGAGGCGACGAGCGCTGCTGCTCGCGCCAGGGCCGTGGTCGCCGCGCCGTGGTGATGCACGCCGTCGCCCCAGGAGTCCACGCTGCGGACTCCTCGCGCGAACTCGTGATGTGGGCGGCGATGCCCCCGCGCACCTGGATCCGCTTCCCATCATTCTTCTCCACTGAGATGCCGCCAAGGGGGCCCCTCGAGCTTTGGCTGCAGCACACCGACTATGACACCCCGGCGACTGGAGCGGAGGTCAAAGTCGTTTCCCCGGGCAAGATTTTCATGACCCGCGGCTGGGGCGAGGTCGCCCGGGTTTGTCGTTCAGAGGGCGCCCTCGCGATCCACTTCGAGTACGACAGTGCCTCCACGATGTTCTTCAAGGTCTTCGACGCGGAAGGCCCCCGCTTGGAGTGCTGCCCCGGAGGGGGTCATCGGGACGGTGCAGCGGCCAGCACCGAGCGTGCCGCTGGCTTCTCCAGCGGCTCCTCCAGCAGTAGCGGTGGCGCTTGGGAGTCCAGCAACTCTCCCGAGCCTTACGAGACCCCGAAGACGAGCGACGATAGCTACATGCCCCCGAGCTCTCGCCGGGCCCGGAGCAAGGCCGCAGCGTCCGGCCGCCGCCGCCGCTGATCTGGATGGGGTTGGCGCCGGCCTTCCATGGCCCACTGTTTTTGATGGCGCTGGCTGCCCTGGCGCGCGTAGATAGGGCTCCTAGGAACTCCCTTCTTTTGTTCCCTGCGAGGAATCGAAACGGACCCCATGTAAAGGATCTGTAATGTCTTTTGTTCATATTATCCTTATTATGAAAATTGGTGAGCGCATGTCTTGTTTCGGCTCGGTCTCCTCTTTCCAACCTCATGATAGCTTGGAGCTCAACGCCGACAGGTCCTGGTCCCCAGGCAGGCTGCAGCCGTCACTGGTATGCCAGGTCGCGATGCCGTGGTCAAGGCCAGGAGGTGAGTGGCCCGAGGTCCAGTAAGAGCTCCTGAGGCACGATGCTCAAGAGGTCCCCTTTGGCGCTCAAGCAACTACCGAGAGGCAGGAAAGGGTGGCGACATTGCCGTAACAAGGCCGCCACGGGTGAGGATCCTATGCCGTAGCGCTGGGTCGATCGAGGCGCGAGACTTATCTTGCATTCCTGAGCTATCTCCTTGTGTCGCGCCAGACTTGCGCGTCGACTGTGGTAGGGTAGCTAGGTTAGGCCTGTGCGGGCCTCCCCCTCTTCTCCACGCTCTTCCGTGTGCTCTGCGTCCTCAGGTCCCGGCCCTCGAGCGAGCTCAGCCGCCACTGTTGGTGTTCTGGGAACGGGGGTCCCCAGACTTGCCTGCCTGCGGCCCACGGCGCGGCTCTACTCCCGGCCCAGTACGGCCCGTCTTCACCAGCAAACACTCAAGACCCTCGCGAGGGGCCAAGCCTCGCGAGGCGGACAACACAAGACCTCCTCGGGAGCAGCCTCTCCAGGCTAGCTCGCGAGGGGCGGAGAGATCAAGGCAAGGCGAAACTCGCGAGGTTCCTGTGACGCAAGCCATGACGACCGCAACCAGGCGGACGCCAGGCGGGCGCCCGCGCGCGCAGTGTCCTCGTTTCCTCTTTGGTGCTAAAGGGGCAAGCGCAGGCGAGGAGTCCCGAGGCATCAGGCAAAGGTTTCCATATCGGTGCAACGAGACCAAGACCAGCAGGACGGCAGGACGGAGGTCACCATGGAGCCCAAGACAGCGTCACCACCAGAGCCTTTGGCAGGCGAAGACTACTTTTGTCAGGATAAGCTGTACTAGCTGTCCCCCTTCAAACTTGGCCGTTGTGGGATCCCTTCCCGCTCGATATTTGGGAAGAGGACCCGGGCCTCTATAAATAGGACTAGCCACCATAGTAGGAGGGAGATCAAAACCTTCACCAGCTCACCAAGCACAAGAACACCTCACCTCTGGAGGCTGTTCTTCCCCTTGTAACTGTTCATCCTCAGCCCAAGAGGCAATCCACCACACCACACTGGAGTAGGGTATTACACCACAATGGTGGCCCGAACCAGTATAAATCTCATGTCCCTCTGTTCTTTGAGTTCATCGAGCTAGGCCGTGAGATCCTTGAGAGAGCTAACCATCGAGAAGGAGAGAGATCTTCGTGCGCACCCCAGTGTTCGAACCTCAAGGGTTTTGCCGGAACCCAAAATCCGACATTTGGCGCTCCAGGTAGGGGTGCGCCGAAGCTTTCTTTTCGTCGATCCACGCTCCGTCCTCCCACCAGTTCCATGGCCGACACTCGCCGGGCTCACGCTGAGCGCCGGGCCGCCCTTGCTGCCCGTGTTGCCCAGACAGCTCCCGTCGGTGGGCCTCCCCGTCGTTCTTCATCGCCTGCCGCCAACGCTGCCACCGGCCCGACGGGAAACGAGCAGCAAGTGTCCTCGCTGCACCCCTCGGTGCGGCGGGACGGCCGCACCGCCACCCCGTCACTGACTCCGGCAGGCTCGTCGTCCCACGCCCGTCGCGGGCCCGTGGATGCGCAGGCCGCACTACTCATAGCGTGTGAGCTCCTGCGCTACCGGCCAGTCGATGACCTCTACGAGGAGTAGCTGGACCGCATCGCCGAGCTCGTCAGTGCCGCTGGGGGCTCTCCTGCACCGTCTCTCTCGCTGCCTCGTCCAGCCCGGCCACGGGCAACGTGGCCCACAGAGCGCCTCCGCTGCCTTCGTGTCAAGACGTCGCCCTCGCACCAAGACGCATGGCCCCTCGGCGCGATCCCCCGCGCCGGGTGCCTACGGGTGAAGAAGGAAGCTGCCATGAGGTCCCTCGGCCACAGCAGGACGCCCCTGCACTCCCTGCGCCACCACGTCAAGACCATGCACCGCCCGTGCCCCCCCCCCCCCCCCCCCCCCCCCCCCCCCCCCCCCCCCCCCCCCCCCCCCCCCCCCCCCCCCCCCCCCCCCCCCCCCCCCCCCCCCCCCCCCCCCCCCCCCCCCCCCCCCCCCCCCCCCCCCCCCCCCCCCCCCCCCCCCCCCCCCCCCCCCCCCCCCCCCCCCCCCCCCCCCCCCCCCCCCCCCCCCCCCCCCCCCCCCCCCCCCCCCCCCCCCCCCCCCCCCCCCCCCCCCCCCCCCCCCCCCCCCCCCCCCCCCCCCCCCCCCCCCCCCCCCCCCCCCCCCCCCCCCCCCCCCCCCCCCCCCCCCCCCCCCCCCCCCCCCCCCCCCCCCCCCCCCCCCCCCCCCCCCCCCCCCCCCCCCCCCCCCCCCCCCCCCCCCCCCCCCCCCCCCCCCCCCCCCCCCCCCCCCCCCCCCCCCCCCCCCCCCCCCCCCCCCCCCCCCCCCCCCCCCCCCCCCCCCCCCCCCCCCCCCCCCCCCCCCCCCCCCCCCCCCCCCCCCCCCCCCCCCCCCCCCCCCCCCCCCCCCCCCCCCCCCCCCCCCCCCCCCCCCCCCCCCCCCCCCCCCCCCCCCCCCCCCCCCCCCCCCCCCCCCCCCCCCCCCCCCCCCCCCCCCCCCCCCCCCCCCCCCCCCCCCCCCCCCCCCCCCCCCCCCCCCCCCCCCCCCCCCCCCCCCCCCCCCCCCCCCCCCCCCCCCCCCCCCCCCCCCCCCCCCCCCCCCCCCCCCCCCCCCCCCCCCCCCCCCCCCCCCCCCCCCCCCCCCCCCCCCCCCCCCCCCCCCCCCCCCCCCCCCCCCCGCTAAACACCCACTATCATTTGTGGGCTGCCCGAAGCAAGTGTTTGCGAGATGGAAATTACTGTCTACCCCTGACACTTGACATCCTTATCGACCAGATTTACATTGCTGTCGATAGGGGTAGACTAGTAACTTCAATCAGACGTGACACGATGGCCTCTGAGCCCATTCAGACACGGTGGGCGCCAAACGTGGGCGGCAAAACACATTTGATTCAAGCTCGTCCGAAAGACATGTGTCTCTCCCTCCATTTCCCCATTCATCCACGGTGGGCGGCAAAACAAACTCTCCTCGTCCGAAATCGATGTGGGCTAATATTTTAAATAGGGGCAGATGTGTAACTTCCCTCAGACGTGACACAACCGCCCTACCTGTCAGCCCCGTTCATACACCGTGGGTGCCAACCGTGGGCGGCAAAACACCCTCTCCTTGCCCGAAATCATTACCGGCAAATATTTGGGAGATGCGAGATTACTGTTCTATCCCCAACCGACGTGATGTCCGAAATTTTAAACGGGGGATAAGTTCATAACTTTGCCACATTTCAGACAAGCGCGTCCCAAAGTTTGAGATCCCCCCTCCCCCTCCATTTCCCCATTCATACACAGTCGGCGCCACGACAACCTCCCCACTGCGGCCAGCCTCCTCCATCCGCCACCCCATCCTCCACCTTGCCGGAGCCGCTACCCCTACCCCGTCGTCCACTGCAAGAGATGGAGGTCTCTCATCCATGGCGCCGGATCAGGATCCTTTCATCGCGTCGTCTCGCTTCATCGGCGCCGTCATCCACTTTGCCGTTGCCGCTCCTACGACCGCCTCGTCCACAGCAACAGGATTTATCCCCCAACCCGGCTGTCTGCCATCTAAAGTCTTCTTCCCCGCAGCACCCTCAACGTATCAGCAGGGGCCTACACGGCGTCGCAAGAGAGGTGGTACTCTTCCATATGTGCTTAAGTTATTGATCTCACCCGGAAAATAGATCTTAAATTGTTTACTGTACTTTCCTTGTCCGTACCAAATCGTAGGGGCTAGTTGAATGCAAACATTGGTTGCGAAGTAGCTTTGTCCGGTTTGCACCTTCAGATCCGCCATGTCACGGTCACTATACTCGTAAAGCTTATGGTTTCCCCCCTTTATATTCACTACCATCATCGTAGGTGCTTCACTGCTTCGTGTCGTGCTAGCACTGCTCCTCAAGACCTCAACCCATCAAGCGAAACAACATGCCACTCATAATTCCAAAGCTTACGTGTTGAAATACAAATATGATATGATGCTCATATTACTAAAACAGAGAACGTTTAATTGGTCACCTAATGTTCCTATATTCATTTCGAAAAGCATGTGCGCCACCCACTGGTCCACCTAGTTCCACTTTCCTGATTTTACTCTTGATGCTTAGGGTTTTCCCCTTTTATCTACTCTACTATGATCTGCGTAGGTGCTTTCTATCATACTAGCATTACTCCACCCTTCAAGCTAAACAACACAACACTTAAAATTCCAAAGCTTAGTTGTTCAAATATGATTGTGATATGATACTGATATTAGTTAACAGACACATTTAATTGGTTAGCTAAAGGTCCCACTTGAGTTTCCAAATGCATGTCGCGACATATAGAGAGAGAGAGAGCAGAATTGCATTTCTTTGTCACTTGTTGACTGTACTTTCTTGTCCATACCAAATCTTAGTTGTTATTTCAAAGCAAATATCGGTTGCTAACTACCCTTTGCGCGGTTTGCAGCTTCAGATCTGCCATCCCCCACTACCACGGTCAACACTTAACTCATCATGCTTACGGTTTCCCCATTTATGATGACCACGATCAGCCTACGTGGTTCGTGTCGTAATAGCACTGCTCCACCCATCTAGCTAAATAAGCTTAGTTGTACAAATTCAAATATGATATTATGCTGATATTAGTAAAACTGAGAGATGTTTAATTGGTCAGCTAAATGTTCCTACTTTAGTTTTGAAATGCATGTGAGCCACATATGGAGAGACCGGAAGGAATAGTATTTCTCTGTGCGCTCTGGTTCATCATGGGTGGCCAACCGACATTGTATAGAAAGACTTGTAATATCTTCAATCTGCTTGCTCTTCTGCTCTTCTTTAAGATGATCCTCTTCTCTTGCGGTCGACTGGTCAGGTCGAGTTATTCTCCCTTAGTATATTTTGAATCTGTCAGGTCAGGTCGACTTGTTCTTCTTTACTATATGTTGAAGCTGTCATCTGCGAAGTATCATCACTTCTGGAGCTCTCATATTTTGAGTAGTAGGCCACATTATATTAATGCACACACGAAATTACAGCATGCATGGCACCTCTTAGAAGAATTGCAGAGATAGCACAAAGGGGTTTACAGGGAGGAAGTATTGGATTAGAATCACTTCTGCATTACAAAGATAATCTCACTTGTTTTTATGTTTTCATGCATGTCAGGTATTGAACATTATCAAAATGAATATGAGAATGGCCGCACGAGAGGAATATTGTGGAACAATCCACTGGCTAACAAACTTGGCATGGTGGAGGATGGCCTATCTTATTCACCCATCAAGGTGCATGCTCTAACTTGGCAAGGTTGTATTGGTCACACATATTTTGCATCTGACCTCTTGCATTACTTCTACTTTGTTACACCATCTTCTTAGTTTAAGCATCATATATGAGTATATGCCATACCTATCCATTTTCTGTACCTATTCCATGTGTCGTCATACTATGTTTTTCCAGTCAAATGTTGTTCTTTCGTAATAGATGTCCAAAAGGAAGAGGGTGATTGCAGATCCTCAAGGAGTACAAACTAGGTATTTGGAAAAGGTAGTGATACCTGTTAAATCAGATAGATCAGCAGCCACAGAAAACACAAGCCCAACTGTAACAGACTTTACCCCTACTCCAGTGGCCAAACCCCTATTAGAACTGCTGACAGCCCAGCGTCAGGTACTGTCTATGATATCAATTCAAAATTTGAACTCCTAAATTTCTGCATGTGCCTTACCTTCTCTCTTGTATGAAAACTAATTTTAGATGAATCTCCTTTCTCAAAGGATCATAGGATCTCACGACAATGCTGGGCTCTGCATTGCTCTTGTCAGTACCTCTTGCCCTTTGTCAGCATACTTACACTCATTGCTGTTTGATTATGTAGCATCACTGTAAATGTTCGCTTCTTTATCCTCCCTTTGCTTGAAATTATAAGATCTATATTTACTCTTAGATAAATGTAGAATTAACACAATGGTTATGAAGTTTTGGATTGCTCATGTAAGTACATGTTGTCATGTACTCCCTCTGTATCGAATTAATTGTTGATCAATTGGATGTATTTAGAACTTAATAGTGCTAGATACATCCATTTGAGTGACAACTAATGACGGACGGTGGTGGTATTACTGTACATGCATCGCGAGATAGTTGATTGTCTAG
>JAAAWM010010262.1:0-36990 GCA_036873465.1 Thinopyrum obtusiflorum | reverse complement strand
ATAACTTGCAAGATAGGATCAAGAACACAAATATATTCATGAAAACATAAAGGATTCAAATCTGAAATCATGGCACTCGGGCCCTAGTGACAAGCATTAAGCATAGCGAAGTCATAGCAACATCAATCTCAGAACATAGTGGATACTAGGGATCAAAGCCCTAACAAATTGACTCGATTGCATGATAAATCTCATCCAACCCATCACTGTCCAGCAAGCCTACAAAGGAATTACTCATGCCCGGTGATGAGCATCATGAAATTGGTGATGGAGGATGGTTGATGATGATGACGGCGTCAAATCCCCCTCTCCGGAGCCCCAAACAGACTCCAGATCAGCCCTCCCGATGAAGAACAGGAGGTGGCTGCTACTTGTAGTCTGCGTTGGTATTTCCCCGAAGAGGAGAGGATGATGTAGTACAATAGAGATAAGTATTTCCCTCAGTTAAGAACCAAGGTTATCAATCCAGTAGGAGAACCAAGCAAAATTCCGTTAAAACGCACCTGCACACGCAAGAGCAAACACTTGCACCCAACACAAATAAGAGGGTTGTCAATCCTCTTAGCGGTTACTTGCAAGGATTAAATCGGTAAATAGCTAAACTAAAATACTAATTAAAATAAAAGTAAATAAATTGCAGCAAGGTATTTTTAGGTTTTTTATATGATTAAGATAGACCCGGGGACCATAGCTTTCACTAGAGGCTTCTCTCTTGAGCACATAAGCATACGGTGGGTAAACAAATTACTGTTGGGCAATTGATAGAAAAGCAAATAATTATGACGGATTCATGGCAATGATCATGTATATAGGCATCACGTTCGGGGGGGGGGGGGGGGGGGGGGGGGGGGGGGGGGGGGGGGGGGGGGGGGGGGGGGGGGGGGGGGGGGGGGGGGGGGGGGGGGGGGGGGGGGGGGGGGGGGGGGGGGGGGGGGGGGGGGGGGGGGGGGGGGGGGGGGGGGGGGGGGGGGGGGGGGGGGGGGGGGGGGGGGGGGGGGGGGGGGGGGGGGGGGGGGGGGGGGGGGGGGGGGGGGGGGGGGGGGGGGGGGGGGGGGGGGGGGGGGGGGGGGGGGGGGGGGGGGGGGGGGGGGGGGGGGGGGGGGGGGGGGGGGGGGGGGGGGGGGGGGGGGGGGGGGGGGGGGGGGGGGGGGGGGGGGGGGGGGGGGGGGGGGGGGGGGGGGGGGGGGGGGGGGGGGGGGGGGGGGGGGGGGGGGGGGGGGGGGGGGGGGGGGGGGGGGGGGGGGGGGGGGGGGGGGGGGGGGGGGGGGGGGGGGGGGGGGGGGGGGGGGGGGGGGGGGGGGGGGGGGGGGGGGGGGGGGGGGGGGGGGGGGGGGGGGGGGGGGGGGGGGGGGGGGGGGGGGGGGGGGGGGGGGGGGGGGGGGGGGGGGGGGGGGGGGGGGGGGGGGGGGGGGGGGGGGGGGGGGGGGGGGGGGGGGGGGGGGGGGGGGGGGGGGGGGGGGGGGGGGGGGGGGGGGGGGGGGGGGGGGGGGGGGGGGGGGGGGGGGGGGGGGGGGGGGGGGGGGGGGGGGGGGGGGGGGGGGGGGGGGGGGGGGGGGGGGGGGGGGGGGGGGGGGGGGGGGGGGGGGGGGGGGGGGGGGGGGGGGGGGGGGGGGGGGGGGGGGGGGGGGGGGGGGGGGGGGGGGGGGGGGGGGGGGGGGGGGGGGGGGGGGGGGGGGGGGGGGGGGGGGGGGGGGGGGGGGGGGGGGGGGGGGGGGGGGGGGGGGGGGGGGGGGGGGGGGGGGGGGGGGGGGGGGGGGGGGGGGGGGGGGGGGGGGGGGGGGGGGGGGGGGGGGGGGGGGGGGGGGGGGGGGGGGGGGGGGGGGGGGGGGGGGGGGGGGGGGGGGGGGGGGGGGGGGGGGGGGGGGGGGGGGGGGGGGGGGGGGGGGGGGGGGGGGGGGGGGGGGGGGGGGGGGGGGGGGGGGGGGGGGGGGGGGGGGGGGGGGGGGGGGGGGGGGGGGGGGGGGGGGGGGGGGGGGGGGGGGGGGGGGGGGGGGGGGGGGGGGGGGGGGGGGGGGGGGGGGGGGGGGGGGGGGGGGGGGGGGGGGGGGGGGGGGGGGGGGGGGGGGGGGGGGGGGGGGGGGGGGGGGGGGGGGGGGGGGGGGGGGGGGGGGGGGGGGGGGGGGGGGGGGGGGGGGGGGGGGGGGGGGGGGGGGGGGGGGGGGGGGGGGGGGGGGGGGGGGGGGGGGGGGGGGGGGGGGGGGGGGGGGGGGGGGGGGGGGGGGGGGGGGGGGGGGGGGGGGGGGGGGGGGGGGGGGGGGGGGGGGGGGGGGGGGGGGGGGGGGGGGGGGGGGGGGGGGGGGGGGGGGGGGGGGGGGGGGGGGGGGGGGGGGGGGGGGGGGGGGGGGGGGGGGGGGGGGGGGGGGGGGGGGGGGGGGGGGGGGGGGGGGGGGGGGGGGGGGGGGGGGGGGGGGGGGGGGGGGGGGGGGGGGGGGGGGGGGGGGGGGGGGGGGGGGGGGGTCATGATGACATGGCATAATCAAAAGGGGATTACTGTAGTTAACCACTGGGGGGTGTTACAAGTCTCCTCCACTAACAAGAATTCTCGTCCCGATAATTAAGAGGTAGAAGGAAAAAGTTTGGGGTATTCCGCACGAAGATTATCCTCGCGTTCCCAAGTGGCTTCATCTTCAGTATGATTTGACCACTGCACTTTGAGGAACTTGGTCGTCTTCTGACGGGTGCGATGTTCAGCTTCATCGAGAATGCGGATCGGATGTTCCTTATATGAAAGATCATCATGCAATTCGAGCATTTCATGATCCACAGCTCGGCGCGGAGATTCCTTGAAGCATCGACGAAGTTGCGACACATGGAAGACATCATGGATATGAGAGAATTGCGGCGGCAATTCCAATTTATATGCCACCTGACCACGTCTAGCAATAATGCGGAAAGGACCAATGTAGCGCGGAGCTAGCTTGCCCTTGATTCCAAAACGGTGAGTGCCCTTCATAGGAGTGACTCGCAGATAAGCCTGATCACCAGGTTGATAAGTCAAACCCCATCGTTTGCGATCGTAATTGCTCTTTTGGCGGTCCTGAGCCGCCTTGAGGTTTTCACGGATGATACGGACTTGTTCTTCGGCGTGTTGAATAATATCCGGACCCACGAGCGGTCGTTCCCCAGTTTCTGACCAATTCAGAGGGGTTCGACACTTACGTCCATATAGAACTTCGAAGGGGGCCATTTTCAAGCTGGCTTGATAGCTGTTGTTATAAGAGAACTCGGCATACGGGAGAGATTCTTCCCACTTCTTACCGAACGATATGACACAAGCTCGCAGCATATCTTCAAGAACCTGATTGACTCGCTCGACTTGGCCTTGGGATTGGGGGTGATATGCTAAACTCCAGGTAATATGAGTTCCCATAGCTTCTTGGAAACTTTCCCATTTCTGTTTTTCTATTTCTTTACTGTTTTGCCTTTTAATTTCATTCCAAAAGACTTTTGTAAAATATGAGACTGGCCCAAATAAATATGGTGCATTATATGCCACTGCAATAAAATGGTTTTGAGTCCAAAGGTTTTCATTTGGGATTTTATTTAATTAAAAAGATATTAATTAATTTTGTTCTGCTACTGTTAGAGTCACTTAATTTGTTTATTAAATGTTGGTTAAAATTTTAGAATTGCCTCTGGAATATTTGTTATTTAATGAACATTTTAGTTTCTGTTATGGATAACTTTTATTTTCCACTTTAATTTTAATTTGAATTTTGAGTTAGGAGCTGAATGCAAATGATGATTAGGCACTGAAAATCATGATGACATGGCATAATCAAAAGGGGATTACTGTAGTTAACCACTGGGGGTGTTACAATCATCTCATACAACAACATATATCACATCACAACATACCCTGCAAAAACAAGTTAGACGTCTTCTACTTTGTTGTTGCAAGTTTTACGTGGCTGCTACGGGCAACTAGCAAGAACCGTTCTTACCTACGCAAAGCCACAACGGTGAGTATCAAGTTTGCTGTTTTAACCTTCTGCAAGGACCGGCCGTAGTCAAATTTGATTCAACTAAAGTGAGAGAAACAGACACCCGCCAGCCACCTTATGCAAAACAAGTTGCATGTTAGTTGGTGGAACTGGTCTCACGTACGTGGATATGTAAAGTTGGTCCGGGCCGCTTCATCCCACAATACAGTCAAATCAAAATAAGACGTTGGTGGTAAGCAGTATGAACATCACTGCCCACAACTCCTTTGTGTTCTACTCGTGCATATCATCTACTCATAGACCTGGCTCATGATGCCACTGTTAGCGAACGTTGCATGGGAATCAAAAAAATTCTACGCACACGCAAGATCTATCCATTGAGATGCACAGCTACGAGAGGGGGAGAGCATCTACATACTCTTGTAGATCACTAAGCGGAAGCGTTTATCGTCTGGTTGATGTAGTCGTACTCTTCGCGATCCGATCACGATCCAACCGATCTAGTGCCGAATGGACGGCACCTCCGAGTTTAGCACATGTGCGGCTCGATGACGTCTCCTCCTTATTGATCTATCAAGCGGGAGAGGAGAAGTAGATGGGATCACAACCAACATGACGGCGTGGTGGTGATGGTGGTGGTGGAGCACCGATAGCGCTTCGCTAAGCGTGGGGGGGGGGGGGGGGGGGGGGGGGGGGGGGGGGGGGGGGGGGGGGGGGGGGGGGGGGGGGGGGGGGGGGGGGGGGGGGGGGGGGGGGGGGGGGGGGGGGGGGGGGGGGGGGGGGGGGGGGGGGGGGGGGGGGGGGGGGGGGGGGGGGGGGGGGGGGGGGGGGGGGGGGGGGGGGGGGGGGGGGGGGGGGGGGGGGGGGGGGGGGGGGGGGGGGGGGGGGGGGGGGGGGGGGGGGGGGGGGGGGGGGGGGGGGGGGGGGGGGGGGGGGGGGGGGGGGGGGGGGGGGGGGGGGGGGGGGGGGGGGGGGGGGGGGGGGGGGGGGGGGGGGGGGGGGGGGGGGGGGGGGGGGGGGGGGGGGGGGGGGGGGGGGGGGGGGGGGGGGGGGGGGGGGGGGGGGGGGGGGGGGGGGGGGGGGGGGGGGGGGGGGGGGGGGGGGGGGGGGGGGGGGGGGGGGGGGGGGGGGGGGGGGGGGGGGGGGGGGGGGGGGGGGGGGGGGGGGGGGGGGGGGGGGGGGGGGGGGGGGGGGGGGGGGGGGGGGGGGGGGGGGGGGGGGGGGGGGGGGGGGGGGGGGGGGGGGGGGGGGGGGGGGGGGGGGGGGGGGGGGGGGGGGGGGGGGGGGGGGGGGGGGGGGGGGGGGGGGGGGGGGGGGGGGGGGGGGGGGGGGGGGGGGGGGGGGGGGGGGGGGGGGGGGGGGGGGGGGGGGGGGGGGGGGGGGGGGGGGGGGGGGGGGGGGGGGGGGGGGGGGGGGGGGGGGGGGGGGGGGGGGGGGGGGGGGGGGGGGGGGGGGGGGGGGGGGGGGGGGGGGGGGGGGGGGGGGGGGGGGGGGGGGGGGGGGGGGGGGGGGGGGGGGGGGGGGGGGGGGGGGGGGGGGGGGGGGGGGGGGGGGGGGGGGGGGGGGGGGGGGGGGGGGGGGGGGGGGGGGGGGGGGGGGGGGGGGGGGGGGGGGGGGGGGGGGGGGGGGGGGGGGGGGGGGGGGGGGGGGGGGGGGGGGGGGGGGGGGGGGGGGGGGGGGGGGGGGGGGGGGGGGGGGGGGGGGGGGGGGGGGGGGGGGGGGGGGGGGGGGGGGGGGGGGGGGGGGGGGGGGGGGGGGGGGGGGGGGGGGGGGGGGGGGGGGGGGGGGGGGGGGGGGGGGGGGGGGGGGGGGGGGGGGGGGGGGGGGGGGGGGGGGGGGGGGGGGGGGGGGGGGGGGGGGGGGGGGGGGGGGGGGGGGGGGGGGGGGGGGGGGGGGGGGGGGGGGGGGGGGGGGGGGGGGGGGGGGGGGGGGGGGGGGGGGGGGGGGGGGGGGGGGGGGGGGGGGGGGGGGGGGGGGGGGGGGGGGGGGGGGGGGGGGGGGGGGGGGGGGGGGGGGGGGGGGGGGGGGGGGGGGGGGGGGGGGGGGGGGGGGGGGGGGGGGGGGGGGGGGGGGGGGGGGGGGGGGGGGGGGGGGGGGGGGGGGGGGGGGGGGGGGGGGGGGGGGGGGGGGGGGGGGGGGGGGGGGGGGGGGGGGGGGGGGGGGGGGGGGGGGGGGGGGGGGGGGGGGGGGGGGGGGGGGGGGGGGGGGGGGGGGGGGGGGGGGGGGGGGGGGGGGGGGGGGGGGGGGGGGGGACAAATTAAAGTGCATCAGGTCATGGCCAATTCTGGAGGACCGGGAGGAGGTATACGATGTGGAGATTCTCAACCACGATCTCTTAGTGGCTCATCAATATACCATCAATAGTCTGCAAGAGGTGAATGCCCCGCCGAAGGCGGAGATAGGTCAGCTGCTGAACGGGAAGGTTGATCTCTTTTCCAAGACTAATAAGATGAGGAACGAGAGAGATCAGTTGATCGAGGAGAGAGATAAGCTGAAGAATGGGAGAAAACTCCTCAGGGCCAAGAGGAATTCTCTTAAGATGGAGATAAATCATTTCAAAAAAGATGGAGAGAGCAACAGACGCAAGATTCGTCAGTTGAAGATAATCCTTGATCAAGAGTAGACTATTTAGTTTGTGAAGTTGAATTATGTAGATCTTTAACTAGCTAGTAACTTTTTAGAAGTTGAACTTGTTAAGTTGATGAGTATCTATTGAATTATGTAGTAGCTAGTAACTTTTGTGATGTTGAATTATTTAGTTTGTGAACTAGAATATAATTTTTTATTAGCGAAAAATCAATTTGCTGGCATTGGCCAACAAGGCACGACGGTGGTAAGGTACACTTACTGCTGGCGTTGGCCATGTTGCACGTCATCAGCATGTGAAATACTGCTGACGTGGGCACCAACGCCGCCACTAATTTTTTAACAATGGCACCATATTGGCGGCGTCACAAGTCCACGCAAGTAAGACCGTTTTTGCCACACCATAGCTAGGCTTTTCTGCGCTAGTGCAAAAGCAGATGGAACATTTGCTTGGATTTATAACGGGGGGGGGGGGGGGGGGGGGGGGGGGGGGGGGGGGGGGGGGGGGGGGGGGGGGGGGGGGGGGGGGGGGGGGGGGGGGGGGGGGGGGGGGGGGGGGGGGGGGGGGGGGGGGGGGGGGGGGGGGGGGGGGGGGGGGGGGGGGGGGGGGGGGGGGGGGGGGGGGGGGGGGGGGGGGGGGGGGGGGGGGGGGGGGGGGGGGGGGGGGGGGGGGGGGGGGGGGGGGGGGGGGGGGGGGGGGGGGGGGGGGGGGGGGGGGGGGGGGGGGGGGGGGGGGGGGGGGGGGGGGGGGGGGGGGGGGGGGGGGGGGGGGGGGGGGGGGGGGGGGGGGGGGGGGGGGGGGGGGGGGGGGGGGGGGGGGGGGGGGGGGGGGGGGGGGGGGGGGGGGGGGGGGGGGGGGGGGGGGGGGGGGGGGGGGGGGGGGGGGGGGGGGGGGGGGGGGGGGGGGGGGGGGGGGGGGGGGGGGGGGGGGGGGGGGGGGGGGGGGGGGGGGGGGGGGGGGGGGGGGGGGGGGGGGGGGGGGGGGGGGGGGGGGGGGGGGGGGGGGGGGGGGGGGGGGGGGGGGGGGGGGGGGGGGGGGGGGGGGGGGGGGGGGGGGGGGGGGGGGGGGGGGGGGGGGGGGGGGGGGGGGGGGGGGGGGGGGGGGGGGGGGGGGGGGGGGGGGGGGGGGGGGGGGGGGGGGGGGGGGGGGGGGGGGGGGGGGGGGGGGGGGGGGGGGGGGGGGGGGGGGGGGGGGGGGGGGGGGGGGGGGGGGGGGGGGGGGGGGGGGGGGGGGGGGGGGGGGGGGGGGGGGGGGGGGGGGGGGGGGGGGGGGGGGGGGGGGGGGGGGGGGGGGGGGGGGGGGGGGGGGGGGGGGGGGGGGGGGGGGGGGGGGGGGGGGGGGGGGGGGGGGGGGGGGGGGGGGGGGGGGGGGGGGGGGGGGGGGGGGGGGGGGGGGGGGGGGGGGGGGGGGGGGGGGGGGGGGGGGGGGGGGGGGGGGGGGGGGGGGGGGGGGGGGGGGGGGGGGGGGGGGGGGGGGGGGGGGGGGGGGGGGGGGGGGGGGGGGGGGGGGGGGGGGGGGGGGGGGGGGGGGGGGGGGGGGGGGGGGGGGGGGGGGGGGGGGGGGGGGGGGGGGGGGGGGGGGGGGGGGGGGGGGGGGGGGGGGGGGGGGGGGGGGGGGGGGGGGGGGGGGGGGGGGGGGGGGGGGGGGGGGGGGGGGGGGGGGGGGGGGGGGGGGGGGGGGGGGGGGGGGGGGGGGGGGGGGGGGGGGGGGGGGGGGGGGGGGGGGGGGGGGGGGGGGGGGGGGGGGGGGGGGGGGGGGGGGGGGGGGGGGGGGGGGGGGGGGGGGGGGGGGGGGGGGGGGGGGGGGGGGGGGGGGGGGGGGGGGGGGGGGGGGGGGGGGGGGGGGGGGGGGGGGGGGGGGGGGGGGGGGGGGGGGGGGGGGGGGGGGGGGGGGGGGGGGGGGGGGGGGGGGGGGGGGGGGGGGGGGGGGGGGGGGGGGGGGGGGGGGGGGGGGGGGGGGGGGGGGGGGGGGGGGGGGGGGGGGGGGGGGGGGGGGGGGGGGGGGGGGGGGGGGGGGGGGGGGGGGGGGGGGGGGGGGGGGGGGGGGGGGGGGGGGGGGGGGGGGGGGGGGGGGGGGGGGGGGGGGGGGGGGGGGGGGGGGGGGGGGGGGGGGGGGGGGGGGGGGGGGGGGGGGGGGGGGGGGGGGGGGGGGGGGGGGGGGGGGGGGGGGGGGGGGGGGGGGGGGGGGGGGGGGGGGGGGGGGGGGGGGGGGGGGGGGGGGGGGGGGGGGGGGGGGGGGGGGGGGGGGGGGGGGGGGGGGGGGGGGGGGGGGGGGGGGGGGGGGGGGGGGGGGGGGGGGGGGGGGGGGGGGGGGGGGGGGGGGGGGGGGGGGGGGGGGGGGGGGGGGGGGGGGGGGGGGGGGGGGGGGGGGGGGGGGGGGGGGGGGGGGGGGGGGGGGGGGGGGGGGGGGGGGGGGGGGGGGGGGGGGGGGGGGGGGGGGGGGGGGGGGGGGGGGGGGGGGGGGGGGGGGGGGGGGGGGGGGGGGGGGGGGGGGGGGGGGGGGGGGGGGGGGGGGGGGGGGGGGGGGGGGGGGGGGGGGGGGGGGGGGGGGGGGGGGGGGGGGGGGGGGGGGGGGGGGGGGGGGGGGGGGGGGGGGGGGGGGGGGGGGGGGGGGGGGGGGGGGGGGGGGGGGGGGGGGGGGGGGGGGGGGGGGGGGGGGGGGGGGGGGGGGGGGGGGGGGGGGGGGGGGGGGGGGGGGGGGGGGGGGGGGGGGGGGGGGGGGGGGGGGGGGGGGGGGGGGGGGGGGGGGGGGGGGGGGGGGGGGGGGGGGGGGGGGGGGGGGGGGGGGGGGGGGGGGGGGGGGGGGGGGGGGGGGGGGGGGGGGGGGGGGGGGGGGGGGGGGGGGGGGGGGGGGGGGGGGGGGGGGGGGGGGGGGGGGGGGGGGGGGGGGGGGGGGGGGGGATCCTTTGTAACATCAGACCTTTGTACCATTATCCTTTGTAATAAGAGCTGATTTGTTCTATGTCAAGCAGTGCCGTATTCCAGAAGACTTGATCTCTTGGCTGCAATACGGGGTGTTCCGGTTCCTCTGAGCCAGGGTGCCATAGTTATCCACAATTGTTGAGTTTGTTCTCTTCGAAAAGGAGGCTAAACCCCAATCCATCCTCATTGTTTGTTTCTAAGTTGGTTTCCCTGCCTCTCGCCGGCGTCACCGCCGGTCTGCCTCATCTCCTATGGTCCTTGGACCATGGAGGCGCGGTGGATCCCGGCCCCTTGCCGGCGGGAGGGCTCCATTTTAGGTGTTTTTCTGAGTTTTGTTAGGGTTTGTGCCATGATCAAGGAGATGAGGCAGCGGCGTATTCTTGAAGATGAAATAAGGTTCTCCCCGCCTAGCCCTGTCTCGGTGATGCTTCCAGCATCGTCAAAGGGCGTGTGGAGGTGTGTCTCCAGCGGATCTTGTGGGATCCAATCGGCGTTTGTCTTCGGTGGATCCTTCTGGATCCGGTCTTAGTTTGTCTATGCCTATGTGTCTGCAGGTTGGGTCCTTTCGATCTATGCTTCTGTTTATCGGCAGTGGTTGCTGTTCTGGTGCACTGGTCCTATGGGGCCTTAGCACGACGACTTCCCGACTATCTACTACAATAATGTTTGTCCTGCTCTGAGGAAGGAGGGGTGATGACGGCGGCGCGCCTTCGACTCGCTCCAGTGCTCGTAGTCGTCGCTAGGTGGTTTACAGACCTAGATGTAAATTTTACTTCTAGTGTTTTTTGTACTACCTTGACAGTTAATGAATAGATCGGAAGTTTTCTCGCCAAAAAAAGAGGTTGAAACCCTTGGCCTATGTATATCCAATTTTAATATTTTTGTGTAACCATGGTGCATTGTTCGGCCAGATTTAATGAAGTCATCTTGATTCATTTTCCCATCTCGTGGACTGTGCCTAGGTGATCTTCTGTCACTATTCATTTTCTCTTTGTTGTTGATGGTTCATCCTCCATGTTCCTTGAGGCAGTAAATTCCCAACAGATTATGTCGATGTAGGTGTGCGGGCAAGTGTCGGGGATTCCATATATTGACATATACACTTTACATACAACATTTTATTCTTCCAAACCAAAGCAGGAAGCTCTTGTCGTGAATAAAATTTGGATACATATGAATCAACAAATCATCAGGGGGGGGGGGGGGGGGGGGGGGGGGGGGGGGGGGGGGGGGGGGGGGGGGGGGGGGGGGGGGGGGGGGGGGGGGGGGGGGGGGGGGGGGGGGGGGGGGGGGGGGGGGGGGGGGGGGGGGGGGGGGGGGGGGGGGGGGGGGGGGGGGGGGGGGGGGGGGGGGGGGGGGGGGGGGGGGGGGGGGGGGGGGGGGGGGGGGGGGGGGGGGGGGGGGGGGGGGGGGGGGGGGGGGGGGGGGGGGGGGGGGGGGGGGGGGGGGGGGGGGGGGGGGGGGGGGGGGGGGGGGGGGGGGGGGGGGGGGGGGGGGGGGGGGGGGGGGGGGGGGGGGGGGGGGGGGGGGGGGGGGGGGGGGGGGGGGGGGGGGGGGGGGGGGGGGGGGGGGGGGGGGGGGGGGGGGGGGGGGGGGGGGGGGGGGGGGGGGGGGGGGGGGGGGGGGGGGGGGGGGGGGGGGGGGGGGGGGGGGGGGGGGGGGGGGGGGGGGGGGGGGGGGGGGGGGGGGGGGGGGGGGGGGGGGGGGGGGGGGGGGGGGGGGGGGGGGGGGGGGGGGGGGGGGGGGGGGGGGGGGGGGGGGGGGGGGGGGGGGGGGGGGGGGGGGGGGGGGGGGGGGGGGGGGGGGGGGGGGGGGGGGGGGGGGGGGGGGGGGGGGGGGGGGGGGGGGGGGGGGGGGGGGGGGGGGGGGGGGGGGGGGGGGGGGGGGGGGGGGGGGGGGGGGGGGGGGGGGGGGGGGGGGGGGGGGGGGGGGGGGGGGGGGGGGGGGGGGGGGGGGGGGGGGGGGGGGGGGGGGGGGGGGGGGGGGGGGGGGGGGGGGGGGGGGGGGGGGGGGGGGGGGGGGGGGGGGGGGGGGGGGGGGGGGGGGGGGGGGGGGGGGGGGGGGGGGGGGGGGGGGGGGGGGGGGGGGGGGGGGGGGGGGGGGGGGGGGGGGGGGGGGGGGGGGGGGGGGGGGGGGGGGGGGGGGGGGGGGGGGGGGGGGGGGGGGGGGGGGGGGGGGGGGGGGGGGGGGGGGGGGGGGGGGGGGGGGGGGGGGGGGGGGGGGGGGGGGGGGGGGGGGGGGGGGGGGGGGGGGGGGGGGGGGGGGGGGGGGGGGGGGGGGGGGGGGGGGGGGGGGGGGGGGGGGGGGGGGGGGGGGGGGGGGGGGGGGGGGGGGGGGGGGGGGGGGGGGGGGGGGGGGGGGGGGGGGGGGGGGGGGGGGGGGGGGGGGGGGGGGGGGGGGGGGGGGGGGGGGGGGGGGGGGGGGGGGGGGGGGGGGGGGGGGGGGGGGGGGGGGGGGGGGGGGGGGGGGGGGGGGGGGGGGGGGGGGGGGGGGGGGGGGGGGGGGGGGGGGGGGGGGGGGGGGGGGGGGGGGGGGGGGGGGGGGGGGGGGGGGGGGGGGGGGGGGGGGGGGGGGGGGGGGGGGGGGGGGGGGGGGGGGGGGGGGGGGGGGGGGGGGGGGGGGGGGGGGGGGGGGGGGGGGGGGGGGGGGGGGGGGGGGGGGGGGGGGGGGGGGGGGGGGGGGGGGGGGGGGGGGGGGGGGGGGGGGGGAAGAAGCTTGCAAGCAAAGTGACTAAGGAGTTAGTTGCAAGATGATGTATTACAGAACGAGTAAAGAGACTTGCCGGTAATGAGATTGAATTAGGTATAGAGATACCGGCGATCAAATCTCGGGCAAGTAACATACCGACAGACAAAGGGAATTACGTATGTTGTCATAAAGGTTCAACCGATAAAAGATCTTCGTGGAATATGTAGGAATCAATATGGGCATCCAGGTCCCACTATTGGTTATTGACCGGAGAGGTGTCTCGGTCATGACTACATAATTCCCAAACCCGCAGGGTCGCACGCTTAACGTTCGTTGACGCTAGAGTAGTATTGGGATATTTGATGAGTGGTAACCAAATGTTGTTCGGAGTCCCGGATGAGATCCCGGACATCACGAGGAATCTCGGAATAGTCAAGAGGTAAAGATTTATATATGGGAAGTCATATTTTGGGTTCCGGAAAAAGGTGCAGTTTTTTCGGTATTGTACCGAGAAGCTTCCAGAAGGTTCCGGAGGATTCCGAAGGGGTCCGGAAGTCCACAAGTGGGTCCACCACGACCCAAGGGCTAGCATGGGCTGCGGGGAGGCTCCCTGGCCTTATTGGGCTAGGCGCACCAAATCCTCAAAAGCCCATGTGGCTAGGAAAGGCAAAAAAGGAAGGAGTCCTAGTAGGAATAGGATTGGACTTGGAGTCCAAGTCCTCTCCCCCTTAGCTGCGCCCTAGGGTTTGGAGGGGCTATTTCCCACGCCCCTCCACCTATATATAGAGGGGGGGGTGCCCCAAGAGGATACACCAAGCCCTTGGCACTCCTCTCTCTCCTGTTACTCCATAGTTCCATCGCCTCGTCCCGGCGACGCTTAGCGAAGCGCTATCGGTGCTCCACCACCACCATCACCACCACGCCGTTACCTCCTCCCGGTCCTCCAGAATTGGCCATGACCTGATGCACTTTAATTTGTTAGAAAAATAAATAATGTTGTGTTAGTTTGCAAAGTATTTTCAAAGTATGTCAAGAATACTACAGTACTTTGAGGTGTTTGGCTCTAGGACCAATTGAACTATGACAACAAATGACAATTGAATTGTGCATGACAACAGATGCCTACAATATTGTTGGAAATATGCCCTAGAGGCAATAATAAATTGGTTATTATCATATTTTTGTGTTCATGATAAATGTCTATTATCCATGCTAGAATTGTATTGATCAGAAACTCAGATACATGTGTGGATACATAGGCATCACCGTGTCCCTAGTGAGCCTCTACTAGACTAGCTCATTGATCAAAAGATGGTTAAGGTTTCCTAACCATAGACATGTGTTGTCACTTGATAAAGGGATCACATCATTAGGAGAATGATGTGATGGACAAGACCCATCCGTTAGCATAGCATTTGATCGTTTAGTTTATTGCTACTGCTTTCTTAATGTCAAATACATATTCCTTCAACCATGAGATCATGCAACTCCCGGATACCGAAGGAATACCTTGTGTGCTATTAAACGTCACAACGTAACTGGGTGATCATAAATATGCTTTACAGGTATCTCCGAAGGTGTCTGTTGAGTTGGCGTGAATCGAGATTGGGACTTGTCACTCCGTATGACGGAGAGGTATCTCTGGGCCCTCTCGGTAATACACATGGGGGGGGGGGGGGGGGGGGGGGGGGGGGGGGGGGGGGGGGGGGGGGGGGGGGGGGGGGGGGGGGGGGGGGGGGGGGGGGGGGGGGGGGGGGGGGGGGGGGGGGGGGGGGGGGGGGGGGGGGGGGGGGGGGGGGGGGGGGGGGGGGGGGGGGGGGGGGGGGGGGGGGGGGGGGGGGGGGGGGGGGGGGGGGGGGGGGGGGGGGGGGGGGGGGGGGGGGGGGGGGGGGGGGGGGGGGGGGGGGGGGGGGGGGGGGGGGGGGGGGGGGGGGGGGGGGGGGGGGGGGGGGGGGGGGGGGGGGGGGGGGGGGGGGGGGGGGGGGGGGGGGGGGGGGGGGGGGGGGGGGGGGGGGGGGGGGGGGGGGGGGGGGGGGGGGGGGGGGGGGGGGGGGGGGGGGGGGGGGGGGGGGGGGGGGGGGGGGGGGGGGGGGGGGGGGGGGGGGGGGGGGGGGGGGGGGGGGGGGGGGGGGGGGGGGGGGGGGGGGGGGGGGGGGGGGGGGGGGGGGGGGGGGGGGGGGGGGGGGGGGGGGGGGGGGGGGGGGGGGGGGGGGGGGGGGGGGGGGGGGGGGGGGGGGGGGGGGGGGGGGGGGGGGGGGGGGGGGGGGGGGGGGGGGGGGGGGGGGGGGGGGGGGGGGGGGGGGGGGGGGGGGGGGGGGGGGGGGGGGGGGGGGGGGGGGGGGGGGGGGGGGGGGGGGGGGGGGGGGGGGGGGGGGGGGGGGGGGGGGGGGGGGGGGGGGGGGGGGGGGGGGGGGGGGGGGGGGGGGGGGGGGGGGGGGGGGGGGGGGGGGGGGGGGGGGGGGGGGGGGGGGGGGGGGGGGGGGGGGGGGGGGGGGGGGGGGGGGGGGGGGGGGGGGGGGGGGGGGGGGGGGGGGGGGGGGGGGGGGGGGGGGGGGGGGGGGGGGGGGGGGGGGGGGGGGGGGGGGGGGGGGGGGGGGGGGGGGGGGGGGGGGGGGGGGGGGGGGGGGGGGGGGGGGGGGGGGGGGGGGGGGGGGGGGGGGGGGGGGGGGGGGGGGGGGGGGGGGGGGGGGGGGGGGGGGGGGGGGGGGGGGGGGGGGGGGGGGGGGGGGGGGGGGGGGGGGGGGGGGGGGGGGGGGGGGGGGGGGGGGGGGGGGGGGGGGGGGGGGGGGGGGGGGGGGGGGGGGGGGGGGGGGGGGGGGGGGGGGGGGGGGGGGGGGGGGGGGGGGGGGGGGGGGGGGGGGGGGGGGGGGGGGGGGGGGGGGGGGGGGGGGGGGGGGGGGGGGGGGGGGGGGGGGGGGGGGGGGGGGGGGGGGGGGGGGGGGGGGGGGGGGGGGGGGGGGGGGGGGGGGGGGGGGGGGGGGGGGGGGGGGGGGGGGGGGGGGGGGGGGGGGGGGGGGGGGGGGGGGGGGGGGGGGGGGGGGGGGGGGGGGGGGGGGGGGGGGGGGGGGGGGGGGGGGGGGGGGGGGGGGGGGGGGGGGGGGGGGGGGGGGGGGGGGGGGGGGGGGGGGGGGGGGGGGGGGGGGGGGGGGGGGGGGGGGGGGGGGGGGGGGGGGGGGGGGGGGGGGGGGGGGGGGGGGGGGGGGGGGGGGGGGGGGGGGGGGGGGGGGGGGGGGGGGGGGGGGGGGGGGGGGGGGGGGGGGGGGGGGGGGGGGGGGGGGGGGGGGGGGGGGGGGGGGGGGGGGGGGGGGGGGGGGGGGGGGGGGGGGGGGGGGGGGGGGGGGGGGGGGGGGGGGGGGGGGGGGGGGGGGGGGGGGGGGGGGGGGGGGGGGGGGGGGGGGGGGGGGGGGGGGGGGGGGGGGGGGGGGGGGGGGGGGGGGGGGGGGGGGGGGGGGGGGGGGGGGGGGGGGGGGGGGGGGGGGGGGGGGGGGGGGGGGGGGGGGGGGGGGGGGGGGGGGGGGGGGGGGGGGGGGGGGGGGGGGGGGGGGGGGGGGGGGGGGGGGGGGGGGGGGGGGGGGGGGGGGGGGGGGGGGGGGGGGGGGGGGGGGGGGGGGGGGGGGGGGGGGGGGGGGGGGGGGGGGGGGGGGGGGGGGGGGGGGGGGGGGGGGGGGGGGGGGGGGGGGGGGGGGGGGGGGGGGGGGGGGGGGGGGGGGGGGGGGGGGGGGGGGGGGGGGGGGGGGGGGGGGGGGGGGGGGGGGGGGGGGGGGGGGGGGGGGGGGGGGGGGGGGGGGGGGGGGGGGGGGGGGGGGGGGGGGGGGGGGGGGGGGGGGGGGGGGGGGGGGGGGGGGGGGGGGGGGGGGGGGGGGGGGGGGGGGGGGGGGGGGGGGGGGGGGGGGGGGGGGGGGGGGGGGGGGGGGGGGGGGGGGGGGGGGGGGGGGGGGGGGGGGGGGGGGGGGGGGGGGGGGGGGGGGGGGGGGGGGGGGGGGGGGGGGGGGGGGGGGGGGGGGGGGGGGGGGGGGGGGGGGGGGGGGGGGGGGGGGGGGGGGGGGGGGGGGGGGGGGGGGGGGGGGGGGGGGGGGGGGGGGGGGGGGGGGGGGGGGGGGGGGGGGGGGGGGGGGGGGGGGGGGGGGGGGGGGGGGGGGGGGGGGGGGGGGGGGGGGGGGGGGGGGGGGGGGGGGGGGGGGGGGGGGGGGGGGGGGGGGGGGGGGGGGGGGGGGGGGGGGGGGGGGGGGGGGGGGGGGGGGGGGGGTCTTTAGTATCATGGTTCAATGTTCAGTCATAGTAATTAAAGTATCCGTGTGTCTGGCACCAAAGGGGAACCCTGAGGAATTCACCCTCGATGGAATCCCACTTGATGTTATCGTCAAGGTGAACGAAGGAGGAATCACCCTCGTGGTCCACACTTGGGGTGTTGCACGACAGCGTCGGTATCGGGGGTGGTGTAGGAGGAATCACCCTCGCTTACCACGACCGGTTAACTAACCTACAAGGTTATCATCAGAAGTACTGACGAGGTATCACCCTCGGCACTCGATAGTAACCCAGTAGAGTCGAGCAATTTAAGGGGAAGTGACGTGCGGTGACAGGGTCTGATCTTCGATCCCGTTGCTCGGGTCTTCTGAGAGTCCAGCGGGGCAGTCGGGACAAGTGGGTCTCTGATAGGGCTCTACCCATCCTATACTAAGCAGTTTAGGATAGCAGGCAGGTATCAATAGTAGGCTACAATAAACAGGCTATGCAACAGAAGTAGGATAACAGTAGCAGCAGTATCTTCTAATGCAAGCATAAGGGAGAAGAGAGTGGGCGATATCGGAATGCTCAAAATGGGGGTGCTTGCCTGTTTGCTCTGCGGCAAGGGCAATGTCTTCAGTGGTGTCGTCGGGGACGTAGTCATACTCTGGAGCTGCGTCTGCCTCGGGAGCTACGTCAACGTCGGGGTCTACCGAGAGAGAAGAGAGGGGGAGGAAACAAGTAAATACACAGCAATGATGCAACACAGGACATGTCATGACTAGGATGCAGTGCAGGGTTGCCTGAAGTATGTCTAAGTCATTTTTAGTTATTTTAGGATTAATGTGGAATTTATTTACCGGTGATTATGCACTATTCATCTATCCGAATCGGTTTTGGAGTTACGAGTTCTTCTACGTAGGGGGTTCCGACAAGGAAACAAACGGCACGATCAGACTCGTCTCATCGTTCTGAGCAACTCTCATGTTTTAACTTTTTTGATCTGAGCTACGGTTTAAAAGTTATTAATTTTTAAAGTTTAAATGATTTTCTGAAATTAATTTTATTTTTATCAGAAAAAGGAATTATGACGTCAGCCTGATGCACTGCTGACATCAGCAAGTCAACTGGTCAGCCGACCAGGTCAAACCTGACATGTGGGTCCAGTGGGACCCACATGTCAGCCTCTGTTATCCTAACAGTGAATTAAACTAATTAACAGGGTTAATTAGGGGTGTGGGCCCACATGTCAGTGACTGATTAGTATAACTAATTTGTTTTTATTTATTAAAACATTTTAATTAGACTAAATGTGGTGGGGCCCGCGTGTCAGTGACACTGGGTTGCCCAGTCAGCAGTTGACTGGGTCAACCCAGTCAACTGGGGCCCCCAGGGCCCATGGTCAGTGACCCAGGACTGGGCCCCACTGAGCCACGTCGGCGGCCGGCGCCGGAACCGCGCCGGCAACCAAATCCGCGGTGGAAGATCGCCGGAATGCGTCGGGATTCGCCCACAGGGCTCGGTTCGAGCCGTGGTTAAGTGCGTTCGAAAGCCAGGGGACTCGCCCGTCGTGTGGGAGTGGTCTCGTCGCCGGAATCGACCGGAGTCGTCGATGGTGAGCTCGCGGGCGGCGCCGGAGTTCGGGACCGAACGGAAGTGGCACAACAGTGCACGGCAAAGCGAGCTAGAGGATTCGTCGGGCTCCTGTGAGCGTGCTGAGCACGATGCCGTGCTCGTTTGAGCTCGGCGGCGCGTGTGGCTACGGTGGCGAGCTCGTCGGCGGCAGCGGGTTCGGGCTCAGGCGAAGCTACGGCTAGCGAGCGCGCGGGAGCGACCAGAGAGATGGGGAGGAAAGGGGAGCTTACAGCGGAGGCACACGGTGGCCCGGTGGAAGGTTAGTAGCAGCAGGACGCCGCCGGGGAGGAAGTGGATCGCCGGCGACCGAGGTTGAAGACAAGGTCGACGCGCTCGGTGTAGAGGGTCCTGGCTACGCCAAGTGGCACCACTCGACGCTGTGGTCGATGGCGGAGCTATTGGACTCGGGGAGGCGACGTGGAAGCGACGGTGGCCGCGGCTAAGAACGTCGCGCGGCAGCGACTACGCTCGGCCAGCGGATCTGGGAGGAAAAGAGGGGCGGGGCGAGCGAGGGAGAAGGGGGAAAAGTGACAGAGGGAGCCAGGGGAGACGCATGAGCTCAACCTTATCTTCTCCTCGCTCCTGTAGTGTCGGCGGCGTCGGCATGTCGACGCCGTGCCGGCGTGCGCGCGCTCGGCCAAGGGCTCGCCGACACGCAGGGAGGAGAAGGAGGGGATGGGCCAGTTGGGCCGTGGCCGGGGCACTGTGCACTAAGGCCCAGTGCACAGTGCCTCGTCTTAATTTTCTGTTTTTTGTTTTACCCTTTTTCTTTATTTAATTTCTGTTTTGAAATAGTTAGGCCATGTATGCACTTTTGTAAAATATGAGAGTTGACCCAAATATTACTGTGCAATGTTAGCATTCACCAAAAATAGATTTGAGCAAAGTTGGGCTTCATTTGAATTTAATATGATTTTAAAGGTATTAAATATTGTTGATTTGGTGCTGTTTCATATTGTTTGAGTCATTTAATTAATCCAAATATTACTGATGATAGTTTTATGAGTGATTCTGGAATATTTGCTATCTAGTGAACATTTTTGCAACGGTGTTTGAGCAAATTTAATTTGCACTTTGAATTTGAGTTGATTATCAGAATGGAGTTTGAATTATTTTGGTTAACCACTATGATTAAGCACTGCAAATGATATGACTTGGCAATATTAGCAGTTGATCAAAATGGCTATTACACAGGGGTGTTACACCCTTCCCCGCCTATATAAGCCCTTCCCAGCCTTGGCTTGCTTCACCCCTCCACTTCTCTCCCTCCCAATCGCCCTCTGTAGCCCAGCAGCAAAGCCGGAGAGCCTTCCTTCCTCCACTCCGGCGAGTTTTCCGCCGTTCGGCTCTCTCCGGGTCCAGCCTCCTCAAGTGCATCTCCGCTCCACCTACCACCACCATTGAGTTCCCCTCACTCCACTGGTCCTCCTCGACCTCCTCCCGGGGTCTATCATCGCCGGAATCCATGAGTTTGCCGACGCCCATAGCGTGCTGCCACCGAAGGCGAAGGGCGCGGCGTCCTTCAACCACCTCCAGATGTGCTACGGGTACGGGCATGACTGCCGCGATGCGCCCGGTCGATCCCCGTCCTCTCCCCTCGCCGCCATGGTCCCTACGCCGGTGAGCCGTCGCCGGTGAGTAGCCCCGCCTCTGTCTCTCTCTGTCTCTCTCTCATTATAAATCTGCCAGGCCGGCCCCACTAGTCAGCCTCTCATTCCCCCTCCGAGCTGTTTTCTAGTGGAGGCGTATTCCCTGTTTACACTTTCGACGTCACCCCTAGGAGGACCCAACTTTGACCTTGTATAACTCCTAAACTACAAGTCCAAATGAACTGATTCTTTTTGCATTATTTTTCTTTTAAGCTCCTCTATTTTCTGGTAGAGTTTGGTATTTTTCTCTGTTGCTAGATTTTCTGGACAGAGAAAAATGCATTATGGATTATTTACAAAAGCTTTCAAAAATGTTTTTCAGTAGGTTTTGTATGCTTGATGAAGACCATGAGCTTTCCACCCCCTTTCTTGGAGCAAGGCAAGCCACACCCTCCATTTGCATGATTGCAATGCAATGATATAGTTTATTTAACTTAATTTGCTTAAAATATTGCATTAGTTAGATTTGAATTATTCATGGCATTTCTTGGAGTGATATCTTGATCTTGCTACTGTCATGATATTGCTTGGATTTCTAGGACTAATATTTTGCAGATGGTGGATATCATGTTGCCATTGGATTAATAGTGGCTATGGTTATTATTCGCATCAGGATAGTATTGTATATTATGCTTTGGAGTATTAGTCTGGATTTGATGTTATCATGTGGATCTTAGATTAATATCTTGATATTGCTATTGGGTTAGTAGCATCATAATCTTTGGATTCATGATATAGTTGATATGTTACCCTCGGAGTATTGTGACATGACTATGTATGTTTTGGATTACTTGTTGGATATAACTTGGATTACTGGCTGATAGATGATATCGGAGTGTCAGTTATCACAGTTCTACCTTGGGGACAAATTCCGTCATTTCGTTGGTCAGGTGCCACCAAACTGGGATTTTCCAGTGTAGCCACATTTACCTTTATGGGAAGGCCCTAATGCGGTCTATTGTCATGCCTCTCGCCGGTACCTCCAACGAGGGAAGGTTATGTGCGTGCGCTACCCTGATCAGGTAGGAAGCCATAAGCCTTGTGTGCCTGTAGTGTGTAGGGCCCTTTGTCCCCGTTTGGGACCGTTTTTGTTTTGCCATGACGGTGGCCGTTGGATGTCCAGAGTGGCATCGGGGCCACCCATGACTGAGCTCAAAAGGGGAGTTGGTCGGAGTGGCTGGGAGAGTGTCATGCAGTAGATCGGTTTTGTCGGAACATCGTTGGTCCACCCGAATGGGAGTACGAGGCCATGGGTTCTGTGGTGTGGGTACAGTGTGCTAACCTTTGCAGAGTGTGTTTAATCTATCGATAGCCGCGTCCTCGGTCATGGGCACAGTTCGTACTAGGTCACACTGTTCGGTCAACACTCACATGACGGAATGACTTATAGATAATTTATATGTTGATATATGAGCAGTAACAGATTGGCAAGATGCCGATGATGATGGGATGATCTTGAGGATGATCATTCAGTTGGGATTGTGATCACGTGGTGATCACGAGGAGGTATTGATCACAAGGTGATCGAGGTGACACATTGCTTGGCCGGATAGCCAAGAGTGAGATGGTTCATGAGATCTGAGATGTTGGTTCATCAGCATTCTAGTAGTTCCATATCATGCTTAGTTATTATTTCCACATCATAGTAGTTGTTAATAAGTTAACCTGTTAAATGCTATGTTGTTGTTTTGCCTTGATACTTTTGGTTGTTGTGAGCTTGCAAGTACATTCAATGTACTGACCTGGCGTGTCATGCCAGATTGCAAGTGATGACGTGATTGATTGCTTGTCGAGGTTACCGATCATGCGAGCTAGACCGTGTCCCAGCCAGAGTCCCTGCGAAGTGGAGTTCACCACCGCCGTCGTTGTTCCACTGCTAGAAGTTATTCCGCTGCCCCGAGTTGTTCCGCTGCTAGCATAGAGCTACCTTAGCAGGCGTAGTGTCGCTGTGCTGATGTGGGGGGGGGGGATCCTTTGTAACATCAGACCTTTGTACCATTATCCTTTGTAATAAGAGCTGATTTGTTCTATGTCAAGCAGTGCCGTATTCCAGAAGACTTGATCTCTTGGCTGCAATACGGGGTGTTCCGGTTCCTCTGAGCCAGGGTGCCATAGTTATCCACAATTGTTGAGTTTGTTCTCTTCGAAAAGGAGGCTAAACCCCAATCCATCCTCATTGTTTGTTTCTAAGTTGGTTTCCCTGCCTCTCGCCGGCGTCACCGCCGGTCTGCCTCATCTCCTATGGTCCTTGGACCATGGAGGCGCGGTGGATCCCGGCCCCTTGCCGGCGGGAGGGCTCCATTTTAGGTGTTTTTCTGAGTTTTGTTAGGGTTTGTGCCATGATCAAGGAGATGAGGCAGCGGCGTATTCTTGAAGATGAAATAAGGTTCTCCCCGCCTAGCCCTGTCTCGGTGATGCTTCCAGCATCGTCAAAGGGCGTGTGGAGGTGTGTCTCCAGCGGATCTTGTGGGATCCAATCGGCGTTTGTCTTCGGTGGATCCTTCTGGATCCGGTCTTAGTTTGTCTATGCCTATGTGTCTGCAGGTTGGGTCCTTTCGATCTATGCTTCTGTTTATCGGCAGTGGTTGCTGTTCTGGTGCACTGGTCCTATGGGGCCTTAGCACGACGACTTCCCGACTATCTACTACAATAATGTTTGTCCTGCTCTGAGGAAGGAGGGGTGATGACGGCGGCGCGCCTTCGACTCGCTCCAGTGCTCGTAGTCGTCGCTAGGTGGTTTACAGACCTAGATGTAAATTTTACTTCTAGTGTTTTTTGTACTACCTTGACAGTTAATGAATAGATCGGAAGTTTTCTCGCCAAAAAAAGAGGTTGAAACCCTTGGCCTATGTATATCCAATTTTAATATTTTTGTGTAACCATGGTGCATTGTTCGGCCAGATTTAATGAAGTCATCTTGATTCATTTTCCCATCTCGTGGACTGTGCCTAGGTGATCTTCTGTCACTATTCATTTTCTCTTTGTTGTTGATGGTTCATCCTCCATGTTCCTTGAGGCAGTAAATTCCCAACAGATTATGTCGATGTAGGTGTGCGGGCAAGTGTCGGGGATTCCATATATTGACATATACACTTTACATACAACATTTTATTCTTCCAAACCAAAGCAGGAAGCTCTTGTCGTGAATAAAATTTGGATACATATGAATCAACAAATCATCAGGGGGGGGGGGGGGGGGGGGGGGGGGGGGGGGGGGGGGGGGGGGGGGGGGGGGGGGGGGGGGGGGGGGGGGGGGGGGGGGGGGGGGGGGGGGGGGGGGGGGGGGGGGGGGGGGGGGGGGGGGGGGGGGGGGGGGGGGGGGGGGGGGGGGGGGGGGGGGGGGGGGGGGGGGGGGGGGGGGGGGGGGGGGGGGGGGGGGGGGGGGGGGGGGGGGGGGGGGGGGGGGGGGGGGGGGGGGGGGGGGGGGGGGGGGGGGGGGGGGGGGGGGGGGGGGGGGGGGGGGGGGGGGGGGGGGGGGGGGGGGGGGGGGGGGGGGGGGGGGGGGGGGGGGGGGGGGGGGGGGGGGGGGGGGGGGGGGGGGGGGGGGGGGGGGGGGGGGGGGGGGGGGGGGGGGGGGGGGGGGGGGGGGGGGGGGGGGGGGGGGGGGGGGGGGGGGGGGGGGGGGGGGGGGGGGGGGGGGGGGGGGGGGGGGGGGGGGGGGGGGGGGGGGGGGGGGGGGGGGGGGGGGGGGGGGGCTTTCCCATAAAGGCAAATGTGGCTGCACTGGAAAAGCCCGGTTTGGTGGCAGGGGGAGAAACATCATAAGATCCAACTATAATAGCAAAGCTCGCGATACATCAAGATCGTGCCAAATCAAGAACACGAGAGAGAGAGAGAGATCAAACACATAGCTACTGGTACATACCCTCAGCCCCGAGGGTGAACTACTCCCTCCTCGTCATGGAGACCGTCGGGATGATGAAGATGGCCGGTGATGGTTTCCCCCTCCGGCAGGGTGCCGGAACGGGCTCCCGATTGGTTTTTCGTGGCTACAGAGGCTTGCGGCGGCGGAACTCCCGATCTAGGTTTCTTTTTGGGGGTTTCTATATTTATAGGAATTTTTGGCGTTAAGAACAAGTCAGGGGGTCCACGAGGAGCCCACAAGACCGGAGGGCGCACCCAGGGGGGTAGGGCACGCCCTCCACCCTTGTGAAGGCCTCGTGGCTCTTCTGGCCCAACTCTTTTGCTTCGGGGGCTTCTTCTGGTCCATAAAAAATCACCGTAAATTTTCAGCTCATTTGGACTCCGTTTGATATTCCTTTTCTGTGAAACTCAGAAACAAGGAAAAAACAAAAACTGGCACTGGGCTCTAGATTAATAGGTTAGTCCCAAAAATCATATAAAATAGCATATAAATGCATATAAAACATCCAAGATGGATAATATAATAGCATGGAACAATCAAAAATTATAGATACGTTGGAGACGTATCATGGTGATCGATCGCTCGGGTTCAGTTAGCAGCAGCAGTGAAGGAATCACTCGGGTTCAGTCAGCAGCGAATAAATCGCTCGGGTTCAGTTAATAGTCAAGGGATCGATCGCTCGGGTTTAGTAACATAGCTAGTGCGATCGCTCGGGTTCAGTTAGCCAACGCCTTGCACACACGCGCATACACGAGAGAAACGCGCAAACCACAGTGCATCACTCGGCCCCGACCACCCACCGTAACCGGGAACTCCCCGATATTTTCCTCGCCCTCGCTTCTACCATGATTTTTTCCGTCATGGACGGCCCAAAGAATGTCATGCAGGTGCGTTCCCGGCCCGCCCAAGACGAAAAGCCCATTTGCTGTCATGATTTTTTGTCATAGAAGTAGGAGCCCACCACATCTATGATGATACGTGCTTTTGTCACAATTATCGTCATGGAAGTGTCATAAGCATGACAGAAAAAAATTTCGTTCGGCCCAAAATGTCACGGATGTGTCTTTTTTTTTGTAGTGGGTGGTGAACTCCACTCCGCAGGGACTCTGGCTGGGACACGGTCTAAATCGCACGATCGGTAACCTCGACAAGCAATCAATCACGGCATCACCTGCAATCTGGCATGACACGCTAGGTCAGTACATTGAATGTACTTGCAAGCTCACAACAACCAAAAGCATCAAGGCAAAACAACAACATAGCATTTAACAGGTTAACTTATTAACAACTACTATGATGTTGAAATAATAACTAAGCATGATATGGAACTACTAGAATGCTGATGAACCAACATCTCGGATCTCATGAACCATCTCACTCTTGGCTATCCGTCCAAGCATTGTGTCACCTCGATCGCCTTGTGATCAATACCTCCTCGTGACCACCGCGTGATCACAATCCCAACTGAATGATCATCCTCAAGATCATCCCATCATCATCGGCATCCTGCCAAACTGTTACTGCTCATATATCAACAAATAAATCATCTATAAGTCATTTCGTCATGTGATTGTTGATCGAACGGTGTGACCTAGTATGAACTATGCCCATGACCGAGGACGCGACTATCGATAAACTAAACACACTCTGCAGAGGTTAGCACACTGTACCCACACCACAGAACCCATGGCCTCGTACTCCCATTCGGGTGGACCAATGGTGTTCCGACAAAACCGATCTACTACATGACACTCTCCCGGCCACTCCGACCAACTCCCCTTTTGGGCTCAGTCATGGGTGGCCCCGATGCCACTCTGGACATCCAACGGCCACCGTCATGGCAAAACAAAAATGGTCCCAAACGGGGACAAAGGGCCCTACACACTATGGGCACACAAGGCTTATGGCCGCCTACCTGATCAGGGTAGCGCACGCACATAACCTTCCCTCGTTGGAGGTACCGGCGAGAGGCATGACAATAGACCACATTAGGGGGGGGGGGGGGGGGGGGGGGGGGGGGGGGGGGGGGGGGGGGGGGGGGGGGGGGGGGGGGGGGGGGGGGGGGGGGGGGGGGGGGGGGGGGGGGGGGGGGGGGGGGGGGGGGGGGGGGGGGGGGGGGGGGGGGGGGGGGGGGGGGGGGGGGGGGGGGGGGGGGGGGGGGGGGGGGGGGGGGGGGGGGGGGGGGGGGGGGGGGGGGGGGGGGGGGGGGGGGGGGGGGGGGGGGGGGGGGGGGGGGGGGGGGGGGGGGGGGGGGGGGGGGGGGGGGGGGGGGGGGGGGGGGGGGGGGGGGGGGGGGGGGGGGGGGGGGGGGGGGGGGGGGGGGGGGGGGGGGGGGGGGGGGGGGGGGGGGGGGGGGGGGGGGGGGGGGGGGGGGGGGGGGGGGGGGGGGGGGGGGGGGGGGGGGGGGGGGGGGGGGGGGGGGGGGGGGGGGGGGGGGGGGGGGGGGGGGGGGGGGGGGGGGGGGGGGGGGGGGGGGGGGGGGGGGGGGGGGGGGGGGGGGGGGGGGGGGGGGGGGGGGGGGGGGGGGGGGGGGGGGGGGGGGGGGGGGGGGGGGGGGGGGGGGGGGGGGGGGGGGGGGGGGGGGGGGGGGGGGGGGGGGGGGGGGGGGGGGGGGGGGGGGGGGGGGGGGGGGGGGGGGGGGGGGGGGGGGGGGGGGGGGGGGGGGGGGGGGGGGGGGGGGGGGGGGGGGGGGGGGGGGGGGGGGGGGGGGGGGGGGGGGGGGGGGGGGGGGGGGGGGGGGGGGGGGGGGGGGGGGGGGGGGGGGGGGGGGGGGGGGGGGGGGGGGGGGGGGGGGGGGGGGGGGGGGGGGGGGGGGGGGGGGGGGGGGGGGGGGGGGGGGGGGGGGGGGGGGGGGGGGGGGGGGGGGGGGGGGGGGGGGGGGGGGGGGGGGGGGGGGGGGGGGGGGGGGGGGGGGGGGGGGGGGGGGGGGGGGGGGGGGGGGGGGGGGGGGGGGGGGGGGGGGGGGGGGGGGGGGGGGGGGGGGGGGGGGGGGGGGGGGGGGGGGGGGGGGGGGGGGGGGGGGGGGGGGGGGGGGGGGGGGGGGGGGGGGGGGGGGGGGGGGGGGGGGGGGGGGGGGGGGGGGGGGGGGGGGGGGGGGGGGGGGGGGGGGGGGGGGGGGGGGGGGGGGGGGGGGGGGGGGGGGGGGGGGGGGGGGGGGGGGGGGGGGGGGGGGGGGGGGGGGGGGGGGGGGGGGGGGGGGGGGGGGGGGGGGGGGGGGGGGGGGGGGGGGGGGGGGGGGGGGGGGGGGGGGGGGGGGGGGGGGGGGGGGGGGGGGGGGGGGGGGGGGGGGGGGGGGGGGGGGGGGGGGGGGGGGGGGGGGGGGGGGGGGGGGGGGGGGGGGGGGGGGGGGGGGGGGGGGGGGGGGGGGGGGGGGGGGGGGGGGGGGGGGGGGGGGGGGGGGGGGGGGGGGGGGGGGGGGGGGGGGGGGGGGGGGGGGGGGGGGGGGGGGGGGGGGGGGGGGGGGGGGGGGGGGGGGGGGGGGGGGGGGGGGGGGGGGGGGGGGGGGGGGGGGGGGGGGGGGGGGGGGGGGGGGGGGGGGGGGGGGGGGGGGGGGGGGGGGGGGGGGGGGGGGGGGGGGGGGGGGGGGGGGGGGGGGGGGGGGGGGGGGGGGGGGGGGGGGGGGGGGGGGGGGGGGGGGGGGGGGGGGGGGGGGGGGGGGGGGGGGGGGGGGGGGGGGGGGGGGGGGGGGGGGGGGGGGGGGGGGGGGGGGGGGGGGGGGGGGGGGGGGGGGGGGGGGGGGGGGGGGGGGGGGGGGGGGGGGGGGGGGGGGGGGGGGGGGGGGGGGGGGGGGGGGGGGGGGGGGGGGGGGGGGGGGGGGGGGGGGGGGGGGCCTAGTCATAGTGGTTAATCTAAACAATTCAAATAGTTCTTTGAAAATCAACTTAAATTCAAAAGTGCAAAATAAATTTGTTCAAACACTATTGGAAAAATGTTCACTAAATAGCAAATAATCCAAAAGCACTTATAAAAATATAAACAATGATACTTGGATTATTTAAGTGACTCAAACCGCATGAAACAGCACCAAATCAGCACTATTTAATTCCTTTATGATAAAATAAAATCCAAAAGAAATCCAACTTTGCCCAAACAAGTTTTTGGTGACAAGGAATATTGCATTGTAATATTTGGGCCTAGTCCCACATTTTTACAAAATAGCAAAGTGCCCTAAACAATTACCTAATAGAGATAAATAAAGAAAATAGAAAATAGAAATAAGAAAAATAAAACGAGGCACTGTGCACTGGGCCTAAGTGCACAGTGCCCCAACCACCAGCCCACCAGGCCCATTCCTTTCTCCCTCCTCCCCGTGTCGACTGCGCCATGGCCGCGCGCGTGCGCCAGCCGGGCGGCGACACGCCGGCGTCCACCGACGCTACAAGGGCGCGGGAGGATAAGGGCGAGCTCGTCCACTCCCCCTGGATGCTCCCCATCACTCTCCCTTTCCTCCCTCGCTCGTTCCTCGCCTCTCCCCTTCTCTGTCCACGCGCCCGAGCGCTGCCGTCGCCGCAGCTCACCGCAGGCGTGCCCACTGACATTCCCGCGCCGCTTCACCAAGTCCGCGAGCTCTGCCTCGCTCGTCTCCGTCGACTGGCGTCTTACATTCGAGCCAGGCGCCCCTCACCGACTGGATCGATGCCGCCTTCCCCGTTCGGTCGCCGCCGATCTTCTTCGTCACCGGCGATGCCTCTGCAGCTCCTAATCTTTCGAGGGCCTTCAGCGTGCCGCTCGGTGAGCCCTTTCATCCCCTGCTCCTCCCCATTGTCTCCCACACGCGCCGTAGCTAGCTAGTCGACGAACCCGAGCTCCGGCCGCGGATGATCACTCCGCCGCCGTGGCCAAGGGCCCTGTCGTGCTCGCCTGAGCACGGCATCGAGCTCCTGGTGCTCACAGGAGCCCAGTGAGCCCGGTTGCGTGCCTCCCCGTGCCGTGTAGTGTCGTCTCCGACGAAGCCCGAACTCCGGCGCCGTATTTGCTCGACGCCGGCGACGAATCCGACCGATTCCAGCGAAACCACCACCACCACTGGACGCGGTATTCGCCGCTCGTTCGAACGCGCCCAAGCGCGTGCGAAACCACCCGCCGTATATGAAATCCGACACGTTTTGGCGCCGCGCCGCCACGTTTTAGGTCGTGGTTTGACCCTGGTCAGCCGCTGTTGACTGCTGACATCGCAGTGACATCATGCTGACATCATATATCATTTTGTATTAATAAAAATAATTCCATAAAATCATTTAATCTTAGAAAATTTATAACTTTTAAACCGTAGCTCAGATCGAAAAACTTAAAACATGAAACTTGCTCAGAACGACGAGATGAGTCTGATCATGTCGTCTGTTTCGATGCCGAAACCCCCTACGTAGGTGAACCCGCAACTTCGAGGCCGTATCCGGTATATGAAATAGTGCTTATACACGAGTTAATAAATCCCGCGCTAATCCTATAATAACTAAAATGACTTAGACATACTTCAGGCAACCCTGCACTGCATCCTAGTCATGACACGTTCTATGTTGCATCGTTAGCTGTGTATTTACATGTTTCATCCCCCTCTTCTCTCTCGGTAGACCCCGACGTCGACGTAGCTCCCGAGGCCGACGCTGCTCAGGAGCCCGACGACGTAGTTGACGACCTTGCCCTTGCCGTCGAGCAGACATGCAAGCACCCCCATTTTGAGCATTCCGATATCGCCCACTATCTTCTCTCTTTTGCTTGCATTAGAAGTTACTGCTGCTGCTGTTATCCTATATCTGCCGCATAGCCTGTTTATTGTAACCTGCCTTGTTACCTACCTGCTTATCCTAAAAATGTTTAGAATAGGTTGGGTAGAGACCATCAGAGACCCCACTTATCCCGACTGCCCCGCTGGATGATCAGAAGACCCGAGCAACGGGATCGAAGACCAGGCCCCGGCACCGCACATCACTTTCCCCTGAGTTGCCGACTCTACTGGGTTACTATTGAGTGCCGAGGGTGATACCTCGTCAGCACTTCTGATGATAACCTTGTAGGTTAGTTAATCGGTCGTGGTAAGCGAGCGTGATTCCTTCTACACCACCGCCGATGATGACGTCGCCGTGCAACACTTCAAGTGTGGAACTCGAGGGTGATTCCTCCTTCGTTCATCTTGTCGGTAACATCAAAGGGAATTCCATCGAGGGTGATTCCTCAGGGTTCCCCTTGGTGTTAGACACACAGTTACTATTGTTACCTTGACTTATACTGAAACATGTTACTAAAGACGGGTCGGCCCTGATGGGTACCCGTGCGAGCTTAAGAGCGAGTGATGTGGAATCGGGTGGACCTGGATGGTGCCCGAGAGTTGAACACGAGGCGTGGCCAGGCACCCCCCCCCCCCCCCCCCCCCCCCCCCCCCCCCCCCCCCCCCCCCCCCCCCCCCCCCCCCCCCCCCCCCCCCCCCCCCCCCCCCCCCCCCCCCCCCCCCCCCCCCCCCCCCCCCCCCCCCCCCCCCCCCCCCCCCCCCCCCCCCCCCCCCCCCCCCCCCCCCCCCCCCCCCCCCCCCCCCCCCCCCCCCCCCCCCCCCCCCCCCCCCCCCCCCCCCCCCCCCCCCCCCCCCCCCCCCCCCCCCCCCCCCCCCCCCCCCCCCCCCCCCCCCCCCCCCCCCCCCCCCCCCCCCCCCCCCCCCCCCCCCCCCCCCCCCCCCCCCCCCCCCCCCCCCCCCCCCCCCCCCCCCCCCCCCCCCCCCCCCCCCCCCCCCCCCCCCCCCCCCCCCCCCCCCCCCCCCCCCCCCCCCCCCCCCCCCCCCCCCCCCCCCCCCCCCCCCCCCCCCCCCCCCCCCCCCCCCCCCCCCCCCCCCCCCCCCCCCCCCCCCCCCCCCCCCCCCCCCCCCCCCCCCCCCCCCCCCCCCCCCCCCCCCCCCCCCCCCCCCCCCCCCCCCCCCCCCCCCCCCCCCCCCCCCCCCCCCCCCCCCCCCCCCCCCCCCCCCCCCCCCCCCCCCCCCCCCCCCCCCCCCCCCCCCCCCCCCCCCCCCCCCCCCCCCCCCCCCCCCCCCCCCCCCCCCCCCCCCCCCCCCCCCCCCCCCCCCCCCCCCCCCCCCCCCCCCCCCCCCCCCCCCCCCCCCCCCCCCCCCCCCCCCCCCCCCCCCCCCCCCCCCCCCCCCCCCCCCCCCCCCCCCCCCCCCCCCCCCCCCCCCCCCCCCCCCCCCCCCCCCCCCCCCCCCCCCCCCCCCCCCCCCCCCCCCCCCCCCCCCCCCCCCCCCCCCCCCCCCCCCCCCCCCCCCCCCCCCCCCCCCCCCCCCCCCCCCCCCCCCCCCCCCCCCCCCCCCCCCCCCCCCCCCCCCCCCCCCCCCCCCCCCCCCCCCCCCCCCCCCCCCCCCCCCCCCCCCCCCCCCCCCCCCCCCCCCCCCCCCCCCCCCCCCCCCCCCCCCCCCCCCCCCCCCCCCCCCCCCCCCCCCCCCCCCCCCCCCCCCCCCCCCCCCCCCCCCCCCCCCCCCCCCCCCCCCCCCCCCCCCCCCCCCCCCCCCCCCCCCCCCCCCCCCCCCCCCCCCCCCCCCCCCCCCCCCCCCCCCCCCCCCCCCCCCCCCCCCCCCCCCCCCCCCCCCCCCCCCCCCCCCCCCCCCCCCCCCCCCCCCCCCCCCCCCCCCCCCCCCCCCCCCCCCCCCCCCCCCCCCCCCCCCCCCCCCCCCCCCCCCCCCCCCCCCCCCCCCCCCCCCCCCCCCCCCCCCCCCCCCCCCCCCCCCCCCCCCCCCCCCCCCCCCCCCCCCCCCCCCCCCCCCCCCCCCCCCCCCCCCCCCCCCCCCCCCCCCCCCCCCCCCCCCCCCCCCCCCCCCCCCCCCCCCCCCCCCCCCCCCCCCCCCCCCCCCCCCCCCCCCCCCCCCCCCCCCCCCCCCCCCCCCCCCCCCCCCCCCCCCCCCCCCCCCCCCCCCCCCCCCCCCCCCCCCCCCCCCCCCCCCCCCCCCCCCCCCCCCCCCCCCCCCCCCCCCCCCCCCCCCCCCCCCCCCCCCCCCCCCCCCCCCCCCCCCCCCCCCCCCCCCCCCCCCCCCCCCCCCCCCCCCCCCCCCCCCCCCCCCCCCCCCCCCCCCCCCCCCCCCCCCCCCCCCCCCCCCCCCCCCCCCCCCCCCCCCCCCCCCCCCCCCCCCCCCCCCCCCCCCCCCCCCCCCCCCCCCCCCCCCCCCCCCCCCCCCCCCCCCCCCCCCCCCCCCCCCCCCCCCCCCCCCCCCCCCCCCCCCCCCCCCCCCCCCCCCCCCCCCCCCCCCCCCCCCCCCCCCCCCCCCCCCCCCCCCCCCCCCCCCCCCCCCCCCCCCCCCCCCCCCCCCCCCCCCCCCCCCCCCCCCCCCCCCCCCCCCCCCCCCCCCCCCCCCCCCCCCCCCCCCCCCCCCCCCCCCCCCCCCCCCCCCCCCCCCCCCCCCCCCCCCCCCCCCCCCCCCCCCCCCCCCCCCCCCCCCCCCCCCCCCCCCCCCCCCCCCCCCCCCCCCCCCCCCCCCCCCCCCCCCCCCCCCCCCCCCCCCCCCCCCCCCCCCCCCCCCCCCCCCCCCCCCCCCCCCCCCCCCCCCCCCCCCCCCCCCCCCCCCCCCCCCCCCCCCCCCCCCCCCCCCCCCCCCCCCCCCCCCCCCCCCCCCCCCCCCCCCCCCCCCCCCCCCCCCCCCCCCCCCCCCCCCCCCCCCCCCCCCCCCCCCCCCCCCCCCCCCCCCCCCCCCCCCCCCCCCCCCCCCCCCCCCCCCCCCCCCCCCCCCCCCCCCCCCCCCCCCCCCCCCCCCCCCCCCCCCCCCCCCCCCCCCCCCCCCCCAACGTGTGCTGAACGTGGAGGTGCCGTACATTCGGTACTCCATCGGTTGGATCGCGAAGAAGTACAACTACATCAACCGCGTTACTAAACGCTTCCACTTACGGTCTATGAGGGTACGTAGACACACTCTCCCCTCTCGTTGCTATGCATCTACATGGATAGATCTTGCGTGTGCGTAGAAAAATCTGTCGGCGTTCTGGGAACCAGGGTACCCAGACTTGCCTGCCTGCGGCCCACAGCGTGGCTCCATCGATGGCCTGGTACGGCCCAGCTTTAGCGACAAAAACTCAAGACCCTCGCGAGGGGCCAAGCCTCGCGAGGCGGACGACACCAAGACCGCCACGAGGAGCAGCCTCCTCAGGCTGTCTCCTGAGGAGCGGAGAGTTCTACGTAAGCCTCACCTCGTGAGGTCCGGATGACGTGAGCCATGACGACCCAGGCCAGGCGGGCGCCAGCGGGCGTAGTGTACCAGTTTCCTCTTCGGTGCTAAAGAGGCAAGCGCAGGTGCAGAGTCCCGAGGAATCAGCCAAAGGTTTCCATTCCCATGCAACAAGACCAAGACCGCCAGGACGGCAGGACGAAGGTCATCACCGAGCCCACCACGGCGTCATGACCAGAGGCTTTTGCAGGCGAAGACTACTTTTGTCAGGATAGCATGTACTAGTTGTCTCCCTTCGAATTTGGCCATTGTGGGATCCCTTCCCGCCTTTCATTTGGGAAGAGGACCAAGGCCACTATAAATAGGACCTAGCCACCACCGTAGAGGGGGAGTTCACATCGGATCGGAGGACGGATCATTCAGATCACCCTCACTCCACCAGCTCACTCGAGCTCAAGAACACCTCTCCTCCTAAGGCTGTTCACCACTGTACTAGTTCATCCTCAGCCCCTCGAGGCCAATCCACCACAAAGTAGGAGTAGGGTTTTACACCGCAAGGTGACCCGAACCTGGGTAAACTGCTGTGTCTCTTTTCCTTACAGTTCGTTGAGCTAGGCTGTGAGATTAGCGAGTAGGCAGACTGGGGAGGATGAGTTCTTCCCCCCCCCCCCCCCCCCCCCCCCCCCCCCCCCCCCCCCCCCCCCCCCCCCCCCCCCCCCCCCCCCCCCCCCCCCCCCCCCCCCCCCCCCCCCCCCCCCCCCCCCCCCCCCCCCCCCCCCCCCCCCCCCCCCCCCCCCCCCCCCCCCCCCCCCCCCCCCCCCCCCCCCCCCCCCCCCCCCCCCCCCCCCCCCCCCCCCCCCCCCCCCCCCCCCCCCCCCCCCCCCCCCCCCCCCCCCCCCCCCCCCCCCCCCCCCCCCCCCCCCCCCCCCCCCCCCCCCCCCCCCCCCCCCCCCCCCCCCCCCCCCCCCCCCCCCCCCCCCCCCCCCCCCCCCCCCCCCCCCCCCCCCCCCCCCCCCCCCCCCCCCCCCCCCCCCCCCCCCCCCCCCCCCCCCCCCCCCCCCCCCCCCCCCCCCCCCCCCCCCCCCCCCCCCCCCCCCCCCCCCCCCCCCCCCCCCCCCCCCCCCCCCCCCCCCCCCCCCCCCCCCCCCCCCCCCCCCCCCCCCCCCCCCCCCCCCCCCCCCCCCCCCCCCCCCCCCCCCCCCCCCCCCCCCCCCCCCCCCCCCCCCCCCCCCCCCCCCCCCCCCCCCCCCCCCCCCCCCCCCCCCCCCCCCCCCCCCCCCCCCCCCCCCCCCCCCCCCCCCCCCCCCCCCCCCCCCCCCCCCCCCCCCCCCCCCCCCCCCCCCCCCCCCCCCCCCCCCCCCCCCCCCCCCCCCCCCCCCCCCCCCCCCCCCCCCCCCCCCCCCCCCCCCCCCCCCCCCCCCCCCCCCCCCCCCCCCCCCCCCCCCCCCCCCCCCCCCCCCCCCCCCCCCCCCCCCCCCCCCCCCCCCCCCCCCCCCCCCCCCCCCCCCCCCCCCCCCCCCCCCCCCCCCCCCCCCCCCCCCCCCCCCCCCCCCCCCCCCCCCCCCCCCCCCCCCCCCCCCCCCCCCCCCCCCCCCCCCCCCCCCCCCCCCCCCCCCCCCCCCCCCCCCCCCCCCCCCCCCCCCCCCCCCCCCCCCCCCCCCCCCCCCCCCCCCCCCCCCCCCCCCCCCCCCCCCCCCCCCCCCCCCCCCCCCCCCCCCCCCCCCCCCCCCCCCCCCCCCCCCCCCCCCCCCCCCCCCCCCCCCCCCCCCCCCCCCCCCCCCCCCCCCCCCCCCCCCCCCCCCCCCCCCCCCCCCCCCCCCCCCCCCCCCCCCCCCCCCCCCCCCCCCCCCCCCCCCCCCCCCCCCCCCCCCCCCCCCCCCCCCCCCCCCCCCCCCCCCCCCCCCCCCCCCCCCCCCCCCCCCCCCCCCCCCCCCCCCCCCCCCCCCCCCCCCCCCCCCCCCCCCCCCCCCCCCCCCCCCCCCCCCCCCCCCCCCCCCCCCCCCCCCCCCCCCCCCCCCCCCCCCCCCCCCCCCCCCCCCCCCCCCCCCCCCCCCCCCCCCCCCCCCCCCCCCCCCCCCCCCCCCCCCCCCCCCCCCCCCCCCCCCCCCCCCCCCCCCCCCCCCCCCCCCCCCCCCCCCCCCCCCCCCCCCCCCCCCCCCCCCCCCCCCCCCCCCCCCCCCCCCCCCCCCCCCCCCCCCCCCCCCCCCCCCCCCCCCCCCCCCCCCCCCCCCCCCCCCCCCCCCCCCCCCCCCCCCCCCCCCCCCCCCCCCCCCCCCCCCCCCCCCCCCCCCCCCCCCCCCCCCCCCCCCCCCCCCCCCCCCCCCCCCCCCCCCCCCCCCCCCCCCCCCCCCCCCCCCCCCCCCCCCCCCCCCCCCCCCCCCCCCCCCCCCCCCCCCCCCCCCCCCCCCCCCCCCCCCCCCCCCCCCCCCCCCCCCCCCCCCCCCCCCCCCCCCCCCCCCCCCCCCCCCCCCCCCCCCCCCCCCCCCCCCCCCCCCCCCCCCCCCCCCCCCCCCCCCCCCCCCCCCCCCCCCCCCCCCCCCCCCCCCCCCCCCCCCCCCCCCCCCCCCCCCCCCCCCCCCCCCCCCCCCCCCCCCCCCCCCCCCCCCCCCCCCCCCCCCCCCCCCCCCCCCCCCCCCCCCCCCCCCCCCCCCCCCCCCCCCCCCCCCCCCCCCCCCCCCCCCCCCCCCCCCCCCCCCCCCCCCCCCCCCCCCCCCCCCCCCCCCCCCCCCCCCCCCCCCCCCCCCCCCCCCCCCCCCCCCCCCCCCCCCCCCCCCCCCCCCCCCCCCCCCCCCCCCCCCCCCCCCCCCCCCCCCCCCCCCCCCCCCCCCCCCCCCCCCCCCCCCCCCCCCCCCCCCCCCCCCCCCCCCCCCCCCCCCCCCCCCCCCCCCCCCCCCCCCCCCCCCCCCCCCCCCCCCCCCCCCCCCCCCCCCCCCCCCCCCCCCCCCCCCCCCCCCCCCCCCCCCCCCCCCCCCCCCCCCCCCCCCCCCCCCCCCCCCCCCCCCCCCCCCCCCCCCCCCCCCCCCCCCCCCCCCCCCCCCCCCCCCCCCCCCCCCCCCCCCCCCCCCCCCCCCCCCCCCCCCCCCCCCCCCCCCCCCCCCCCCCCCCCCCCCCCCCCCCCCCCCCCCCCCCCCCCCCCCCCCCCCCCCCCCCCCCCCCCCCCCCCCCCCCCCCCCCCCCCCCCCCCCCCCAAAGACTGGCTGGACCGCATCGCCGAGCTTGTCAGCGCCGCCGGGGACTCTCCTGCACCGTCTCGCTCGCTGCCTCACCCGCCGCCTGCTGCGGGTGACGTAGCCCACGGAGCACCTCCTCTACCTCCCCGTCAAGACGTCGCCCTCGGGCCTCGGACGTCGTGGGGCGCCGGCGCGTGAAGAAGAAAGCTGCCAGGTGGTGCAGCGGCCGCAAGAAGATGCTCGTGCACTCCCAGCACCGCCACGTCAAGACCGCACGCCGCCTGCAGCGGTGGCACGCGAGTGCCAAGACCAGGCTCCACCTCCACGACGGGCTCCCGTGACCACAGCGGGTTGCCTCGCGTTCACTCCGGAGCTACGCAGCGTCATCTGGCCGGGGAAGTTCAAGCCCGATCTGCCTCCGCGCTACGACGGCACCCCCGACCCTGTCGAGTTCCTGCAGCTCTACGAGCTGAGCATCAAGGCAGCCAATGGAGACGAGAAGGTTATGGCGAACTGGTTTCCCATGGCCCTCAAGGATGGTGCGCGCTCGTGGCTCCTGAACCTGCCAGCGGGATCGATCTCCTCCTGGGATGAAATGCGAGAGTATTTCATCGCCAACTTCCAGGGCACTCGCGACCGTCCACCGGCTGCGGGTGACCTGCGGCGCATCAAGTAGCAGCCAGGAGAGACCTTGCAGAAGTACATCCAGCGCTTCAACAGCGTCTGCCTCAAGATCCCCAAGGTGTCGGACGAGGCCATCATCTCGACGTTCACTGATGGCGTCCGCGACGTCAAGATGAAGGAGGAGCTCGCCATACATGAGGACCTGTGCATGGTTCTGGAGATGTTCAACATGGCAACCAAGTGTGCGAGAGCTGAGGAAGGTCGCCTCTCTCTCCTGGAGCTCCCAGGGGCTGACCCAGAAGACAAGAAGGCCAAAGCCAAGGACGTGAAGCGCAAGGGACCGGCCATGCTCACGACCGAACCAGAGATGAAGCGCGGCTGCGACCACCCAGAGTCATCCAAGGGCAGCCGCCCGTTCTGCGTCTTCCACAACATGCACAGCCACAACACCAACGACTGCCAGGAGCTCAGGGCCATCCGCGACAGGCGCCTCGGTCGACGCCCCGAGCGCAGCGACCGAGGCTAAGGCCGCGGAGGAGGCCGAGGTGGAGGA
>JAAAWM010010261.1:0-36989 GCA_036873465.1 Thinopyrum obtusiflorum | reverse complement strand
CACTCGAGCTACTACACATGGATCTTTTTGGTCCCAATGCTTACAAGAGTCTCGTTGGTAACTCATTTGGTCTAGTCATAGTTGATGATTATTCAAGATTTACGTGGGTGTTCTTTCTTGATGAAAAATCGCAGGTCCAAAAGATCTTCAAAAACTTCGCTAGAAAGGCCCAAAATCAATTTGACGTGAAGATCAAGAAGGTTCGGAGCGACAACGGAACGGAGTTCAAGAACGCAAATGTGGATACCTTTCTTGATGAAGAAGGGATTTCACACGAGTTCTCGGCTACGTACACGCCTCAACAAAATGGAGTTGTTGAGAGAAAGAACCGGACTCTTATTGAGATGGCAAGAACGATGCTTGATGAGTACAAGACTCCAAAACACTTTTGGGCAGAAGCAGTTGAGACAGCTTGTCATGCAACAAATCGCTTGTATCTTCACAAGCTACTCGGCAAGACAGCATACGAGCTTCTCACCGGTAACAAACCCCAAGTTGGATACTTTTGAGTATTCGGCTCAAAGTGTTACATTCTTGATAAGCATCGTCGTTCTAAATTTGCTTCTAAATCTCATGAAGGTTTCCTACTTGGTTATGGCACAAACTCTCACACTTACTGTGTCTACAAAAATTTCACCTGAAAGGTTGAAGAGACGGTAGATGTGAAGTTTGATGAATCTAACGGCTCGCAAGTAGAGAAATTGCCAATTGATGTAGGAGACAAAGACCCTTCGGAAGCAATCCAAGACTTGTCTATTGGCAAGATTCGTTCAACAGAGGTGAAGGAGACTACCTCGTCCGTCCAAGTGGAAGCTTCTACCTCACGACAAGGTGAACCACGAATTGATATGGAAGCATCCACAAGTGGGACACACCAAGACGAAGAAAACGAGGATGTACACCAAGATGAACATCAACAACCTCCTTCTCCACCACGACAAGAGAATGACAACGTCAACAATGAAGAAGACCAAGAAGAAGAACAAGATGAAGAAGATGTTCCACCCCGAGCCAAGCCAAAGCTCCCACGAGTTCGAGCAAGAATCGCCAAAGATCATCCCGTCGAGCAAATCTACAATGATATCCAAACCGGGAGAATCACTCGCTCTAAAACTCATTTGGCTAATTTTTGTGAGCATTACTCATTCATCTCTAGCATTGAACCTATGAAGGTTGAAGAAGCATTGGAAGATCCAGATTGGATAAACGCTATGCATGAAGAGCTACACAACTTTGAGAGAAACCAAGTGTGGACATTGGTCGAGAAGCCCGACAACAACCACAACATCATTGGTACCAAATGGGTGTTTCGCAACAAGCAAGATGAAGATGGTCAAGTCGTCCACAACAAAGCATGCCTAGTCGCCCAAGGCTACACTCAAGTCGAAGGTATGGACTATGGTGAGACATATGCTCCCATTGCTAGACTTGAGTCCATTCGCATCTTACTTGCTTATCACCATGATATCACCTTGTACCAAATGGACATTAAAAGTTCTTTTCTAAATGGTGAAATTAAGGAGGAAGTTTATGTTAAGCAACCTCCCGGCTTTGTCAATCCTAAGAAACCTAATCATGTTTACAAACTTCACAAAGCCCTTTATGGTCTTAAACAAGCTCCTAGAGCATGGTATAAATGCTTGACCAAGTTCCTTATTGAAAAAGGCTTTGAAATTGGAAAAATTGATTCTACTCTTTTTACTAAAAGGGTTAATGGAGAACTATTTGTATGCCAAATTTATGTTGATGATATTATATTTGGTTCGACTAACCCTCATTTTAGTGAGAAGTTTGGAAAGCTAATGTCAGAGAAGTTTGAGATGTCTATGATGAGTGAACTCAAATTCTTTCTTGGTTTGCAAATCAAGCAAACTAAGGAAGGTACCTTTGTTTCTCAAACAAAGTACACCAAGGACTTATTCAAGAAGTTCAATATGCAAGAATGCAAAGGTATGTCTACACCCATGCCTACTAGTGGACATCTTGACTTGACTAAGGATGGTGAACCGGTTGATCAAAAAGTTTACCGTTCTATGATTGGTTCATTGTTATATCTATGTGCCTCTCGTCCTGATATTATGCTAAGTGTGTGCATGTGCGCACGATATCAAGCGGCCCCTAAAGAGTGTCATCTTAAGGTTGTGAAAAGGATAGTGAGATACTTAATACACACACAAAATTTTGGCATTTGGTATCCTAAGAGGTCTTCTTTCGATCTTGTTGGTTACTCCGATTCGAACTATGCCGGAGACAATGTTGATAGAAAGTCCACTTCGGGTACTTGTCAATTTCTTGGTAGATCTCTTGTGTCTTGGTCCTCCAAGAAACAAAACTCGGTATCCTTATCCACCGCCGAAGCGGAATACATTGCCGCTGGTTCATGTTGTGCTCAATTACTTTGGATGACCCAAACTCTTAAAGATTATGGGATATATGTGAAACATGTTCCATTGCTTTGTGCAATGAAAGTGCTATCAAAATTGCTCACAATCCCATGCAACATTCTCGAACTAAGCATATTGAAGTTCGTCATCATTTCATTCGAGATCACATTGCCAAAGGGGACATTGATCTTAAGCATGTTCGTACCGATAAGCAATTGGCGGATATATTCACCAAACCACTTGATGAGAAAGTCTTTTGCCGTTTGAGAGGAGAATTGAACATCATTGATGCTTCAAACTTGGAGTAGGAACTCCATTTGGATACATGCAAGGCATGAGCCTTTGACTAATCCTTGAAATTTCCTTCATGATGCTATCTATATGTCTTGGATATACTTGCACCCTTGCATGCTATCTAATCCTTGTAGGTACTTGGATGGATCTAGATCCATGAAATTGCAACTCACTCATATCTTGAGCAATTTCTACATCACCAAGTCTCCACACAATGGTGGTTGAAGACAAGGAAGCTCGAAACCCTTCAAACATATCCTTTGACAAATTCTATATTAAATTCTATGATTGTCATTTTGGATACACAAGTTCTCTTCCTTGCAAGTCTAACCCATGTAGGTAGATGAACTCAAATTCCAAGTGGTGCTCCAAATTCTTGATAAGCTACATCAACCTTGAGCAACCCACACAAGTTCAACTACATGATCAAAATCAACACCACCACCCAAGGTATGTTATTCCATTTTAGAGAAGCTTCACTCCAAGTCATGGGGCAAATCAACTCAACAAGATGCAAATACATCAAGATGCTTAAACGAAAAATGGTAACCCCATTTTGAGCTTAAACGATGAGTATGACCTATGATCAAGTGCCCTCACTTGACTCCTAAGTCAATATACTCTAACATAGGTGACTTTGTCGCCACCCAATTCTAGATGAAGTTCTCTTGTGTTTCTCCGTGGTCTTGCATTTGTCTCGTGCACATTTATTTCCCCTTTTCATAAAAAAAACTTCATCTAGATTCTTTTCTTTTTTTATTCTTTTGTGTTCTGCATTCTCTGCATCGAATTCATTGCAAATCTTTCAGCTAATTCCTTGCAAATCCTTGTGAGATCTTAATTGCCTAGAGAGCTGAGGTGACAAGTGTTTTCACTGTGATGAACTCGGTCACACCGGTTTGTTTTCTTCGGCCCAACCGAATTCTTTCGGTGCCACCGAAGCACACAACTCGGTGCTACCGATTTCGCTGCAGAAAAGACAGCTTGCCACTTGTTCCTGCATTTTTTATGCTCCAGCTCCACTCAATGATTCTTGTGCTCTACAAGCATCACATTCGACTTGCTACTTTGCTCTGTGACTCAAGGACCAAACCCATTTGTAATAAAAATCCAGAAGAGCCCTTCTTGGAAATTGATGTCAAAGGGGGAGAGAGATCACATCAAAGCTTAAAGAGAGATCACATAAAAAGGGGGAGAGAATACTCAGGGGGAGAACATAAGAAACCCCAGATGCTTGGTGTTCAAGAGGAGAGAAGTCACATGTCTTTAAGAGGGGAAAGACATGTTCATATTTGATTGTTTGCATTACCTCTGTTTCTTTTCTTTGCTCTGATTTTCTGTTCCCTATCTTCTCCCAATATCCCATGCAAGATTCAGGGGGAGCAAGACAACTAAGGAAAGGAAATCCTTGAATTCATTGCTCATCTTTACCTTTGGGGACATGTCTATATCCAATAGAGTACTCAGTACTCACTCTCTACATGTTATCCCAGTCTTGGTACGGGGGGGGGGGGGGGGGGGGGGGGGGGGGGGGGGGGGGGGGGGGGGGGGGGGGGGGGGGGGGGGGGGGGGGGGGGGGGGGGGGGGGGGGGGGGGGGGGGGGGGGGGGGGGGGGGGGGGGGGGGGGGGGGGGGGGGGGGGGGGGGGGGGGGGGGGGGGGGGGGGGGGGGGGGGGGGGGGGGGGGGGGGGGGGGGGGGGGGGGGGGGGGGGGGGGGGGGGGGGGGGGGGGGGGGGGGGGGGGGGGGGGGGGGGGGGGGGGGGGGGGGGGGGGGGGGGGGGGGGGGGGGGGGGGGGGGGGGGGGGGGGGGGGGGGGGGGGGGGGGGGGGGGGGGGGGGGGGGGGGGGGGGGGGGGGGGGGGGGGGGGGGGGGGGGGGGGGGGGGGGGGGGGGGGGGGGGGGGGGGGGGGGGGGGGGGGGGGGGGGGGGGGGGGGGGGGGGGGGGGGGGGGGGGGGGGGGGGGGGGGGGGGGGGGGGGGGGGGGGGGGGGGGGGGGGGGGGGGGGGGGGGGGGGGGGGGGGGGGGGGGGGGGGGGGGGGGGGGGGGGGGGGGGGGGGGGGGGGGGGGGGGGGGGGGGGGGGGGGGGGGGGGGGGGGGGGGGGGGGGGGGGGGGGGGGGGGGGGGGGGGGGGGGGGGGGGGGGGGGGGGGGGGGGGGGGGGGGGGGGGGGGGGGGGGGGGGGGGGGGGGGGGGGGGGGGGGGGGGGGGGGGGGGGGGGGGGGGGGGGGGGGGGGGGGGGGGGGGGGGGGGGGGGGGGGGGGGGGGGGGGGGGGGGGGGGGGGGGGGGGGGGGGGGGGGGGGGGGGGGGGGGGGGGGGGGGGGGGGGGGGGGGGGGGGGGGGGGGGGGGGGGGGGGGGGGGGGGGGGGGGGGGGGGGGGGGGGGGGGGGGGGGGGGGGGGGGGGGGGGGGGGGGGGGGGGGGGGGGGGGGGGGGGGGGGGGGGGGGGGGGGGGGGGGGGGGGGGGGGGGGGGGGGGGGGGGGGGGGGGGGGGGGGGGGGGGGGGGGGGGGGGGGGGGGGGGGGGGGGGGGGGGGGGGGGGGGGGGGGGGGGGGGGGGGGGGGGGGGGGGGGGGGGGGGGGGGGGGGGGGGGGGGGGGGGGGGGGGGGGGGGGGGGGGGGGGGGGGGGGGGGGGGGGGGGGGGGGGGGGGGGGGGGGGGGGGGGGGGGGGGGGGGGGGGGGGGGGGGGGGGGGGGGGGGGGGGGGGGGGGGGGGGGGGGGGGGGGGGGGGGGGGGGGGGGGGGGGGGGGGGGGGGGGGGGGGGGGGGGGGGGGGGGGGGGGGGGGGGGGGGGGGGGGGGGGGGGGGGGGGGGGGGGGGGGGGGGGGGGGGGGGGGGGGGGGGGGGGGGGGGGGGGGGGGGGGGGGGGGGGGGGGGGGGGGGGGGGGGGGGGGGGGGGGGGGGGGGGGGGGGGGGGGGGGGGGGGGGGGGGGGGGGGGGGGGGGGGGGGGGGGGGGGGGGGGGGGGGGGGGGGGGGGGGGGGGGGGGGGGGGGGGGGGGGGGGGGGGGGGGGGGGGGGGGGGGGGGGGGGGGGGGGGGGGGGGGGGGGGGGGGGGGGGGGGGGGGGGGGGGGGGGGGGGGGGGGGGGTTACTTTCCGCTGCTCATATACTCTTGGCATGCTTGCTTGATATGTATTGTGAATGCTTAAACTTGTGCTAAAACTCCACATCAACCTAAAGAATTAAAAACTGTAACTTTTCTTGATTAGAGTCTATTCACCCCCCTCTAGACACCTCTTCTCGATCCTTTCAGTTTTCTTCTCAAGGTGGCTCCGGATGCGGCTATGTAGAGTCTGCACTTCATCAATTGATCCCCAGTCCGACCCCTTATTGATCCATGATGCGATCTGTATTGGAGGGCGAGATCGGAACACAGGTGTAGCTGCCCACTTGGTACCACAGGGTTCAGTGATGTAAAACCACTCCCGCTGCCCTAAGCTGGAGGATTCCGTGAAAGAGCCTTTTAGCCAAAGAGTGTTGGTAAGCTTGCTCACCATGGCACCACCACTTACTTCCACTTGATCACCTTAGGCTTCACATTAAAGGTCTTGAGCCATAAGCCGAAGTGTGGGGGAATATGGAGAAAGGCCTCGCACATGACGATGAACGCCGAGATGAGAAGAAAAGAGTCCGGGGCTAGATCGTGAAAATCCAGCCCGTAATAGAACATGAGCCCACGGACAAAGGGATGGAGAGCGAACCCTAGCCCCCAGAGGAAGTGGGAGATGAATACGACCCTCTCGCCAGATCTGGGGGTAGGGATAACCTGCCCTTTAGCAGGAAGCCTGTGGAGGATTTCCGTGGTCAGGTATCTTGTCGCTCGGAGCTTCGCAATATCCTCCTCTGTGACAGAAGAGGCCACCCACCGGCCTTGAGGGCTGGGTCCGGACATGACTGGGAGGCTCGTAGCAATTAAGTTGAAACCCAGGTGCTGGAACTTGAGGTTGGAAAGGTTGAGGAAGAGGCGGGCGTATAGGAGAAAGACGAGTATGTGCCCCTTTATAAAGGCGGTGAATATCAAATGCCTCCTCATGGGCCTTAAAACTTGCCTATTCCCAAGGAATCATGCCGACGGGACGGTTGGATTACCCACACCCGTATTGATGAGAATCCCGTAATAAGGGGATACGATCTCTGCTTTGACAAGATGTGCCAATGAAACCGTATCTCAAAACATGGAGTGGCAGGCCGAAAACGGTTCGAAATAATGACCGGGTGGGGACGTGGCATCACGCTACAAAAAGTTGTTAGTAGATTGGACTCGTGAAATATTATACTCTTTGCGGTTGTGTGTGGTACTTGTTTTGCAGAGCCGAACACGTTCTTTGTGTTCGAAGGCTGTTTTGGAGTATTCGGAGGAGGAACCCGCCTTGCAATGCCGAAGACAATCTGCGCGCCGGACACCTCGTCATTGAAGCCTGGTTCAGGGGCTAATGAGGGAGTCCTGGATTAAGGGGTCCTCGGACGTCCGGCCTGTTGGACGTCGGCTGGACTGATGGGCCGTGAAGATACAAGACAGAAGACTCTCTCCCGTGTCCAGATGGGACTCTCCTTGGCGTGGATGGCAAGCTTGGCATTCGGATATGAAGATTCCTTTCTATGTAACCGACTTGGTACAACCCTAATCCCCTTCGGTATCTATATAAACCGAAGGGTTTAGTCCATAGGGACAATCATAATCATACAGGCTAAACTTCTAGGGTTTTAGCCATTACGATCTCGTGGTAGATCAATTCGTGTAATACTCGTATTCATCAAGATCAATCAAGCAGGAAGTAGGGTATTAACTCCATAGAGAGGGCCTGAACCTGGGTAAACATCATGTCCCCTGTCTCCTGTTACCATCGACCTTAGACGCACAGTTCGGGACCCCCTACCTGAGATCCGCCGGTTTTGACACCGACAATGGGCATCTCCATAACCCATTGATTAGCTACGTCGATGTGAGACTTTCTTCCTTTTTGTCTTCTCCACACAACCTCCACTACCATATTCTGTTCCACCTATAGTGTTATATCCATGGCTCACGCTCATGTATTAAGTGAAAGTTGAAAAATCTTGAGAACATTAAAGGTATGAAACAATTGCTTGGCTTGTCATCGGGGTTGTGCATGATGAAATACATATTGTGATGAAGATGGAGCATATCTAGACTATATGATTTTGTAGGGATAACTTTCTTTGGCCATGTTATTTTGAAAAGACATGATTGTTGAAAAGACATGTTATTTTGTAGGATGAGCAGGAATTAAGCTTGGGGATGCTGATACATCTCCGTCATATCTATAATTTTTTATTGTTTCATGCCAATGTTTTACAACTTTTATATACTTTTGGCAACAATTTATATGATTTTCTTGGACTAACATATTGATCAAGTTCCCAGTGCTAGTTCCAGTTTGTTGCATGTTTTTTGTTTCATAGAAAATCCATATCAAACGAAGTCCAAACACAATAAAAACTTACGGAGATTTTTTTGGAATATATGTGATTTTTGGGAAAAAGAATCAACGCGAGACGATGCCCGAGGAGTCCACAAGGCAGGGGGCGCGCCCCAGGGGGTAGGGCACGCCCTGGGCCCTTCTGGCTACTCCGTAAGGCGGTTGGTGCCCTTCTTTCACCGCAAGAAAGCTAATATCCGGATAAAAATCATGTTAAAATTTCAGCCCAGTCGGAGTTACGGATCTCCAGGAATTTAAGAAATGGTGGAAGGCCATAATCTGAGAGCACAGAAACAGAAGGAAATAGAGAGAGGGATCCAATCTCGAAGGGGCTCCCACCCCTCCGCCGACATGGAGGCCATGGACCAGAGGGAAAACCCTTCTCCCTTCTAGGGGGGAGGTCAAGGAAGAAGAAGAAGGATGGGGGCTCTCTCCCCCTCTCTCCAAGTGGCACCGGAACGCCGCCGGGCCATCATCATGACGACGATCTACACCAACAACTTCGCCGCCATCATCACCAACTCTCTCCCCCTCTATGCAGAGGTGTAACACCTCTCCTCCCCGTTGTAATCTCTACTTAAACATGGTGCTCAATGCTATATATTATTTCTCAATGATGTATGGCTATCCTATGATGTTTGAGTAGATCCGTTTTGTCCTATGGGTTGATTGATGATAATGATTGGTTTGAGTTGTATGTTTTATTATTGGTGTTTTCCTATGGTGCTCTCCGTGTCGCATAAGCGTGAGGGATCCCCGTTGTAGGGTTTGCAATATGTTCATGATTTGTTTATGGTGGGTGGCGTGAGTGACAGAAGCACAGACACGAGTAAGTGTGTTGTTTGCGTATGGGGATAAAGAGGACTTGATACTTTAATGCTACGGTTGGGTTTTACCTTAATGATCTTTAGTAGTTATGGATGTTTGCTAGAGTTCCAATCATAAGTGCATAGGATCCGAGGAGAGAAAGTATGTTAGATTATGGCTCTCCCTCATATAAAATTGCAATAATGATTGCCGGTCTAGTTATCGATTGCCTAGGGACAAATAACTTTCTTGTGTCAAAAAGCTCTCTACTAAAACTAACTTAGTTGTCTCTTTATCTAAACAGCCCCTAGCTTTCATTTACGTGCTCTTTATTATCTTGCAAACCTATCATATCACACCTACAAAGTACTTCTAGTTTCATACTTGTTCTAGGTAAAGCGAACGTTAAGCGTGCGTAGAGTTGTATTGGTGGTCGATAGAACTTGAGGGAATATTTGTTCTACCTTTAGCGGGGGGGGGGGGGGGGGGGGGGGGGGGGGGGGGGGGGGGGGGGGGGGGGGGGGGGGGGGGGGGGGGGGGGGGGGGGGGGGGGGGGGGGGGGGGGGGGGGGGGGGGGGGGGGGGGGGGGGGGGGGGGGGGGGGGGGGGGGGGGGGGGGGGGGGGGGGGGGGGGGGGGGGGGGGGGGGGGGGGGGGGGGGGGGGGGGGGGGGGGGGGGGGGGGGGGGGGGGGGGGGGGGGGGGGGGGGGGGGGGGGGGGGGGGGGGGGGGGGGGGGGGGGGGGGGGGGGGGGGGGGGGGGGGGGGGGGGGGGGGGGGGGGGGGGGGGGGGGGGGGGGGGGGGGGGGGGGGGGGGGGGGGGGGGGGGGGGGGGGGGGGGGGGGGGGGGGGGGGGGGGGGGGGGGGGGGGGGGGGGGGGGGGGGGGGGGGGGGGGGGGGGGGGGGGGGGGGGGGGGGGGGGGGGGGGGGGGGGGGGGGGGGGGGGGGGGGGGGGGGGGGGGGGGGGGGGGGGGGGGGGGGGGGGGGGGGGGGGGGGGGGGGGGGGGGGGGGGGGGGGGGGGGGGGGGGGGGGGGGGGGGGGGGGGGGGGGGGGGGGGGGGGGGGGGGGGGGGGGGGGGGGGGGGGGGGGGGGGGGGGGGGGGGGGGGGGGGGGGGGGGGGGGGGGGGGGGGGGGGGGGGGGGGGGGGGGGGGGGGGGGGGGGGGGGGGGGGGGGGGGGGGGGGGGGGGGGGGGGGGGGGGGGGGGGGGGGGGGGGGGGGGGGGGGGGGGGGGGGGGGGGGGGGGGGGGGGGGGGGGGGGGGGGGGGGGGGGGGGGGGGGGGGGGGGGGGGGGGGGGGGGGGGGGGGGGGGGGGGGGGGGGGGGGGGGGGGGGGGGGGGGGGGGGGGGGGGGGGGGGGGGGGGGGGGGGGGGGGGGGGGGGGGGGGGGGGGGGGGGGGGGGGGGGGGGGGGGGGGGGGGGGGGGGGGGGGGGGGGGGGGGGGGGGGGGGGGGGGGGGGGGGGGGGGGGGGGGGGGGGGGGGGGGGGGGGGGGGGGGGGGGGGGGGGGGGGGGGGGGGGGGGGGGGGGGGGGGGGGGGGGGGGGGGGGGGGGGGGGGGGGGGGGGGGGGGGGGGGGGGGGGGGGGGGGGGGGGGGGGGGGGGGGGGGGGGGGGGGGGGGGGGGGGGGGGGGGGGGGGGGGGGGGGGGGGGGGGGGGGGGGGGGGGGGGGGGGGGGGGGGGGGGGGGGGGGGGGGGGGGGGGGGGGGGGGGGGGGGGGGGGGGGGGGGGGGGGGGGGGGGGGGGGGGGGGGGGGGGGGGGGGGGGGGGGGGGGGGGGGGGGGGGGGGGGGGGGGGGGGGGGGGGGGGGGGGGGGGGGGGGGGGGGGGGGGGGGGGGGGGGGGGGGGGGGGGGGGGGGGGGGGGGGGGGGGGGGGGGGGGGGGGGGGGGGGGGGGGGGGGGGGGGGGGGGGGGGGGGGGGGGGGGGGGGGGGGGGGGGGGGGGGGGGGGGGGGGGGGGGGGGGGGGGGGGGGGGGGGGGGGGGGGGGGGGGGGGGGGGGGGGGGGGGGGGGGGGGGGGGGGGGGGGGGGGGGGGGGGGGGGGGGGGGGGGGGGGGGGGGGGGGGGGGGGGGGGGGGGGGGGGGGGGGGGGGGGGGGGGGGGGGGGGGGGGGGGGGGGGGGGGGGGGGGGGGGGGGGGGGGGGGGGGGGGGGGGGGGGGGGGGGGGGGGGGGGGGGGGGGGGGGGGGGGGGGGGGGGGGGGGGGGGGGGGGGGGGGGGGGGGGGGGGGGGGGGGGGGGGGGGGGGGGGGGGGGGGGGGGGGGGGGGGGGGGGGGGGGGGGGGGGGGGGGGGGGGGGGGGGGGGGGGGGGGGGGGGGGGGGGGGGGGGGGGGGGGGGGGGGGGGGGGGGGGGGGGGGGGGGGGGGGGGGGGGGGGGGGGGGGGGGGGGGGGGGGGGGGGGGGGGGGGGGGGGGGGGGGGGGGGGGGGGGGGGGGGGGGGGGGGGGGGGGGGGGGGGGGGGGGGGGGGGGGGGGGGGGGGGGGGGGGGGGGGGGGGGGGGGGGGGGGGGGGGGGGGGGGGGGGGGGGGGGGGGGGGGGGGGGGGGGGGGGGGGGGGGGGGGGGGGGGGGGGGGGGGGGGGGGGGGGGGGGGGGGGGGGGGGGGGGGGGGGGGGGGGGGGGGGGGGGGGGGGGGGGGGGGGGGGGGGGGGGGGGGGGGGGGGGGGGGGGGGGGGGGGGGGGGGGGGGGGGGGGGGGGGGGGGGGGGGGGGGGGGGGGGGGGGGGGGGGGGGGGGGGGGGGGGGGGGGGGGGGGGGGGGGGGGGGGGGGGGGGGGGGGGGGGGGGGGGGGGGGGGGGGGGGGGGGGGGGGGGGGGGGGGGGGGGGGGGGGGGGGGGGGGGGGGGGGGGGGGGGGGGGGGGGGGGGGGGGGGGGGGGGGGGGGGGGGGGGGGGGGGGGGGGGGGGGGGGGGGGGGGGGGGGGGGGGGGGGGGGGGGGGGGGGGGGGGGGGGGGGGGGGGGGGGGGGGGGGGGGGGGGGGGGGGGGGGGGGGGGGGGGGGGGGGGGGGGGGGGGGGGGGGGGGGGGGGGGGGGGGGGGGGGGGGGGGGGGGGGGGGGGGGGGGGGGGGGGGGGGGGGGGGGGGGGGGGGGGGGGGGGGGGGGGGGGGGGGTTGATGAGGTTGACCCATTTATTTCCGATGATATGTGATGCATATTGTAAGGTTGCATTTTCATGGCATATCATGACACCGGTTATTTTTACTTTGAGTTAAACCTGATAATAATTAAACTTGAACATATCGTTGATCGGGTCATGGTGCCACTGAATCGAGTTTTTCGCAGTGCAACCACATTTGTCTTTATGGGAAGGCCTTTATTCGGTCCGTTGTCATGCCTCTGGTCGGTGCCTCCAACGAGGGAAGGTTATGGGCATGCGTTACCCTGGCCCGATAAGCAGACATAACCTTGTGTGCCCGTAGTTGTTATGGTACCTTGTCCCCATTTGGGGCTATTTATGTTTTGCCACGATGGTAGCCATTTTGCCACGACGGTGGCCGTTGGTGCCTTTGGTAGGCACGGGGCCACCCAGGACTTAGCCCAGTGGGCAGTAAGTCGGAGTGGCCGGGAGAGTGTCATGGTAATGGAGGGGTTCCGTCGGAATGCCATTGGTCCACCCGAATGGGAGTGCGAGGCCATGGATTCCGTGGTGTAGGTACAGTGCACTACCTCTGCAGAGTGTATTTAATCTATCGATAGCCGCGTCCTCGGTGACGGACACAACTCGAAAGTAGGTCACACCATGGGTCAACGTTTAAATAATCATGCACAGTAATGTCAATAACATGGCACTGTTGGAAAGATGATGGTTGAGAAACTATGTTGATGATGGAGGCCAAAGTGATGGTACGTTTGTGATCCGAGAAAGATCACCGTTTGGTTACGAGGTAACCCGTTTCGAGAGACCAAAGTGTTGGTCCGTTTGTCATACGAGAAAGATCACCATTTGGTTACGAGGTAACCAGTTTGGAGAGACCAAAGTGTTGGTCCGTTTGTGATCCGAGAAAGATCACCGTTTGGTTACGAGCTAACCCGTTTGGTAAGCAAGTCTGAGGGACTTGAGGCACGAGATCTTGTTCACTGCATCCCTAGTATGATTTTGCATTGATGATAATTTGGTTAATATTATGATATTGTTTGTCATTATGTTTATGCTAGTTGTGAGCTTGCAAGTACATTCAATGTACTGACCTGGCGTGTCATGCCAGATTTCAGGAAAGTCTCGTTGGATCAGAGTGATGTCTGAGTCTAGATCGTGTCCACATCGGTGTCCCTGTGCTATGGAGTCCCGCTTCATCGTCATTCTGCTGCCGCGTAGTTGTCGTGATCGAGGCCCCTTTATGTTCACTAAATAATGTACATATTGTTCAGCCGCACCGCGTGTGCCGCTTGGCCTCACAACTTGATGTAATGTGAATTTTGTTCCGCTAGTATCAATAAAGCGGTTGTTTTCTGTACCAAGATGTTGTGTGTTGCCAGAAGACATGATCTCTGGGCTGGCAATGCAAGGTAAACCGGTTGCTTTGAGCCGGGGTGCCACAACGCTTGGTATCAGAGCCGTGCTGACTGTAGGACACGTTAGACTACCGACGTGTTAACTGGATGTTAGTTAGAGTAAAAGTTGAGTGTCGGTAGTGTTTGTAGCTGATTCTTGCATTGCATGCACTCGTTTTATTTTTATTTCTAACCTACTAATGGTTGTGAGTGTAGATGGCTCCGGTGCCGTATCCATGTCAGTTGCAGCTGATGCCGTACATGTCGCCGCATCTTCTTCGTATCGTGTGGCGTCGACTGTACCCTCACGGTGATGACCCAGGATATCGGGTGTACCGGGAGCGTCTAGCGGACTCCGTGTATGAGTATCACGCCGTGGTTACTCTGCGCACCAGTTCGTCCGCAAGCTCTTACACTCGTACCTCTTAGAGCGGTTATGCATCCACCGCCGCTTAGGCCGTCTAGTATGCTCCATTCGAGATTCTTGTTGAGTTACGCAATACAGAGGCCCGGATGCAGAACCACCCAGGTTTTCGCTTCTATCCATCTTTGCACGATGATGGTCGTGTTCACTTTCATTCCATTGATCCGGCGTCTGATAGTGACACTAGCCACCTTTCTCGATATATCACTACTAGTTATCTTCTGATTCACGAGTTGGCTCGAGAGCTGAATCATGCTCGTTCTGCTTTAGCCGCCGCTAGATCCTACCCTACTCCACCTTCTATGGGATTTACTCCTTATATTGTGCCCAGTTCTAGCTCGCCTATTTCCCCGGTTACTCCCCCGAGTAGCTCGGTCACCTCGGCTGTGAACCCACACAGTGCTCCTGCTGAGTGGGCATCTCTTCTTGCTACCCCCGCAGCTCCCATGATCCCCTCTCATCCCGCGCCTACCCTTGAGGGAAAGCCCCCGAGGCAGCGTCATCGTGTTACCTTTAACCCAGAGGTCTCGATTGGCATCGTCAGTTCAGGATCTGGGTCTTACTCAGGAGAGGATCCGGCAGCACCGGCAGAGTCCTAGAGCGTCTGAGTATCCGCAGTTGTCATGTTGATGTACGGATGTAGTCGTACGAGTCATGATGTTCCGTTTCATGTATGAGAGTAGTCGAACTTATTATGTTGTTTATCTTTCATGTATGAGTCTATGTATAATTATGCTGGAACTTTTTATTGTTCGCCGTGTTTTTCTTCGATTTTCTGTTTTCTTTTCTTTTCGGGTTTTGTCGCTAGCTTTTCCCCACTATTTTTGGATGTTGCTCATCGCGGTTGTGTTATCTTGGGAAAAACAAATAATAGGATGACGCGGGGAGGCAGCAGCAGTAACGCTTGTGAGGATGTCCCTGTTCGCCGTTCAGGACGACAAGCAGGGCACTCCCCCGAGCCGTACGATCCACCACCGCCTCCACCGCCAAATCTGCCCTTCACCGAGCAAATTTTACGCATGTTTGAGGAAAGAAGGAATAATGATCTGGTTGAATTATTAAGAAGTGTACAAGCTATGGTTGGGCAGAATGGAAATCAGAACGTCATCACTCCAAACTGTCAGATTTTCAGAGAACCAAGCCTCCTAGTTTCAGTCAAGTTATTGATCCCTTGGAAGCAAACGATTGGTTACGAACTATTGAGAAAAAGCTTGAGATTGCTCGTATTGAAGAGGATGACAAGGTTCTGTTTGCTACGCATTATCTCGAAGGAGCTGCCGCTATATGGTGGGATAATGCGAAAGCCATGTGGCCTGCTGATGAAGAAATCACTTGGACAAAATTCAAGGATCATTTCCGCAAATACCATATTACTGTTGGTATTATGAAGGTCAAGCAGCATGAATTCCTCGCACTCATCCAGGGAAGCCAGTTTGTTAGTGAGTATCTGCATAAGTTCAATCATTTGGCCCGCTATTCCCTCTATGATGTGGCCACAGAAGAAAGAAAGATTGACCGATTTCTTGGAGGATTAAACCAGCACCTCCGGTGCACACTCAGTATGTTTGATTTCCCAGACTTCCAAACTCTGGTAAACAAGGCCCTCATTGCTGAAAGAGAGCACAAACTTATACATGACAACAAGTCTACCACTAATGATCACAAGCGCAAGTTTGAGCCTGGGAAGGATGGTCAGCCAGTGCAAAAGGCTCATACTTGGCAGCACACTCAAGTAGAGTACAAACCCAACTGGCAGTAGAATGTTAACAAAACCACTACCCAAGTGAAGAATGTCATAACCAACCCGGTGCGAGAAGAATGCTAGCACAACAATTCCTGTTTCAGTTGTGGGCAAACCGGACATTATGCCAGACAGTGTCCCAAGAACGGTAAGGCAAATGCTCCATTCAGGCCACAAGTCAACCATATGGGGCCATACCTTGTCCAGCAAACAATCACAGGGCAAGTTCATCACCTCTCCGCAGACAAAGCCCAAGAGAACCCCGAAGTCGTCATTGGTATGTTTCCTGTTAATAGCATACCTATAATAATTTTATTTGACTCTGGGGCTTCCCACTCTTTTATTTCGCGGAGTTTTGCTGCCCAAAACAAATTTCCTTGTTCAATTTTGAGAAAGAATATGCTGGTACAATCCCCGGGATCTTTGCTCAGAAGCAATCTGGTCTGCCGTAATTCAGAAATTGATATCAACGGAGTCCGTTTTCCAACTTCCTTGATAGTCATCGAATCTGCCAAGTTGGACATTATTTTGGGGATGAATTGGTTAACCCAATACCAAGTATGCATTAACTGCGCGACCCGAGAAGTCACCTTGACAAGTCAGGAAGGGCAGACTGCACAATTCTATCCCGCAGAAGCATACCCAAAAAAGAAATGGTCTTCACCGCTGTGGCTGAAGAATTGGGATTAATTCCTATGGTCAGTGAGTTTCCTGACGTATTCCCAGAAGAATTGCTAGGAATGCCACCGGACCGAGAGCTTGAGTTTGCAATTGATCTTGTGCCCGGGACCGCACTGCTATACAAGAAGTATTATCGGATGCCTTCGTCAGAATTAGTGGAGTTAAAGAAACAGCTTGATGAGATGCTCCAGAAAGGTTATATCCGTCCAAGCTCTTCCCCATGGGGATCACCCGCAATATTTGTGGACAAGAAAGATGGTAGTCTCCGTATGTGTGTGGATTACCGTCAGCTGAATGATGTCACCATCAAAAACAAATATCCACTTCCTAGGATTGATGATTTATTTGATCAACTCAGTCGGGCAAAAGTATTCTCCAAAATTGATTTAAGGACTGGATACCATCAACTCAAGATCAAAAAGGAAGATATTCCTAAGACCGCGTTCACTACCCGATACAGTCTTTATGAATATACCGTTACGTCCTTCGGCATCACTGTCGGATTTTGGGTTTCTGCAAAACCCTCAAGGTTCGAACACTGGGGTGCGCACAAAGATCTCTCCCTTCCCTAGCTCACCCACTCCCCACGATCCCAAGGCTCAGCACATCGAACTCGAAGAACAAAGGACACAGGGTTGATACTGGTTCAGGCCACCGATGTGGTGTAATACCCTAGTCCAGTGTGGTGTGGTGGATTGCCTCATAGGCTCAGGATGAATAAGTACAAGGGAAGAACAGCCTCCTGAGGAGAGATGTTCTTGGGATCGATGAGCTTGTGTGGTTGAGGATGATCTGAGTGATCCAAGATCAGTTGCCCCCTACTGTGGTGGCTAGTCCTATTTATAGAGGCCCTGGTCCTCTCCCCAAATGTAGGCGGGAAGCGATCCAACAACGGCCAAATTTGAAGGGAGACAACCAGTACAAGTTATCCTGACAAAAGGTGGTCTTCGCCTGCCAAAGTCTCTGGTGGTGATGCCGTCATGGGCTCCGCGATGACCTCCGTCCTACCCTCATGCTGGTCTTGGTCTTGTTGCACCGATATGGAAACCTTTGCCTCATGCCTCGGGACTCCTCGCCTGCGCTTGCCTCTTTGGCACCAAAAAGGAAATGAGTACACTGCACGCTGGCGCCCGCCTGGCACCCGCCTGGCCTTGGTCGTCATGGCTTGCGTCACAGGAACCTCGTGAGGTGCCCCTCGCCTTGATCTCTCTGCCCCTTGCGAGCTAACCTAGTGAGGCCGCCCCCGAGGAGGTCTTGTGTCGTCCGCCTCATGAGGCATGGCCCCTCGCGAGGGTCTTGAGCGTTTGCTGATGAAGATGGGCCATAAAGGGCCGCTGGTGGAGCCACGCCATGGGCCGCAGGCAGGCAAGTCTGGGGACCCCCGTTCCCAGAATGCCGACCGTAGCCCCCGGGCCCAAGGCACGCTCGAACTTGGCTTCAGGGCGAAGCCAAAGGGCAAGTGCGGAGCGCCGCGGGCCCCAACAGCCTGTAGCCTTGGTTGACATGTGGTGAGTGACGGGACGTGGGCGTCTCCGCTTCCCCATGCTGCCTCGGCAACCGCCTAATTTGACGAGTCCCTGGTGCATGTAGAGAAAACCATCATTACCTGGGATCGTGGGGGTCGCCAGTTGGCCTTGTCCTGCTATAAATGAGGAGGGGAGCGGAGCCCCCGTCACCCATCTCTTCCTACTCTGCTCGCATCTTCTTCCTTGCTTCATTGCTAGCAGCGACACCCATGGCGCCGGTGAAGAGGTTCTCGAGCGCAAAGAAGGGGAAGGCCCGCCAGGAGGGGCCCGCCTCGCCGCCGCCCAAGAGAGGATGCGGTCGCCCACGTAAGCACGTCGCAACCCCTGCCGTGGCCCCTTGTGGCCGCGGAGGCACCTCTTCGCGTGGTGGGAGCTGCCCAGGTCGTGGGAGCCCCATCGATGAAGTGAGGCGCGCCATGGTTGCGCGGCCTCCCCGGCCGCGCTTCCACTCGGCGGAGGTGCTGTCGGAGTTTGTCGTGTGGTCGGAGAACCCAGCCAGCACCTGGCTTCAGCTCCCGTGCTTCTTCGCCGGCGAACTGCCAGCCACAGGTCCAAGCGGTCTCTGGCTGCATGCGGACGGCTGCTGCAGCAAGGCTTCGTGGGTCGCGGTGGAAGTCTCTGTCGCGGGCAACGCAGCCCTGGCCCGCGGCTGGCAGACGTTTGCCCGCGCGTGTGGCCTGGGCAGGCGGTGTACCCTCCACTTCAAGTACAACGGCAACGTGACCCTCTACGTGCGGGTATTTGGGGAAGATGGTCGCCGCGTCGGAGGCTGCCCCGAGGACAACGACGGCGGTGAGGTGCTCAGCCTTGGCGACGGTCGTGATGAGGGTGAAGGTGGACTTGCCCTCGGTGCCGGCCGCGGCTCGTCCTCCGGCGACAGTTCCAGCAGCGGCGGCTATGACCAGCCGCCACACCGCCATGCCCGCTTCGAAGGCGGTAGCGGGTCGTCTCATCGCCACGCCCCAGTGAAGCGCGAGGAGGGGTCTGGCTGAGTCCAGGAGGGCGCCAAGGGCCTACCCTCACGGACCGCTGCGGGGGCGCGCGTCGCTTTTGTTTTGTTCTTTCCTTTCTTCCTGCATTCAAAAAAGAAACAAGTATGGGGCCCTGCAAGGGCGTGCAACGAACTATGATTTCCAAGTCGCTATGTTATGTTTATTGTTCCTGTGTCGTGTTGCAGCATCAGTGTTTTATGTAGGCGTGTAGAGATAACTTAGCTTGACGTGTCTAAAGTAGTTTCTGCCTCGTGAGGTGCGCATCTCCTAGCACCGGGTGAGACCTCCTTGCCATAGGCTTGGGAGGCATCGAGGGACTGCAAAAATTTGTTAAGGAACTCTTATTCTTCCAAGCCCAGGGCCCTAGGCATGGCCGGCCATGACCCAGTGCTCCACGTCACGGTACCCGAGGGGCACGGACTTAAGAGAGGGAGGTGCGCCAGCTTGCAAGCTCGAGCGAGGGTGCCTCGCGAAGACCGGGAAAAACGCTCATGAGTTCACCTGTCCAGCCCCCTCGCGAGGCATGCGAGGGAGAGTACGGGCCAAAACAAAGAACTGTGGGAAGAAACAGAGGAAAAAGGCGATCGAACCAAGACGACAAGAAACACCAGAATGCGAATTTCCATTAAAGAGGGGCAAACCAACTACAGAAAGCAAATGAAAAGTCGCGTCCGGCACCTAGTCTAGTCTTCTCACCAGCGCGGAGCTAAGTGCTGCCACTAGGACGTGGGAGGGAGCCCCCGAGGCCCGAGGGCGGCACTCCTGAGACTCTGGGGCGTGTACAGCCCCACTCATTATAACGTGAGAGTGTCACGAGCAAAGACCTTCATAGGCACAAGGCCTTGCTTCACAGGCGCTAGGCCTTGCTTCATGGGTAGAACTTCCGGAGGTGCTGGATGTTCCAGGCATTCTGGATGGGGACCCCATCCTGCGTCTCCAGGCGCACGGCGCCAGGCCTAGTGTGGGGACCCCGACTCATAAGTCATGATCATCGAATGCACGTGTACAGTGATCCCAGAGATCAATGCTTACTGAACACACAGAAGCTGAATAACAAGAGTCTTACATCCATACATACCGTCTTACATAAATTATGACCATTATGGTCGAGTCTTGAGTATAACTTCGCAGCGGAAATCTTCGTCGATAACTTGGACCCATGCCATCTGCCTTAACCCTACAGGCATTCTGACTGGGAAGCGTCCTAGCTCGCATGTTCATCACCAAGGTACTCTTCATTATATCATGTTCTTTCATGCCTGGCTAATAAAATAACCAGTGGCAAGCCAATGAGTACTTTGAATGTACTCGCAAGCAACCCAAGAGTGATAATAGAATAATTATGCAAGATTCTACTGCTAAATTGGCAGTTTTGTGGAAAGCTAGTTTTTCTCATGCAAGTATGATCAACATTTATCAAGGATATGAATGCGTCTGCAACAAGTATCAGGAGGTTACAGACATCAACATCGAGAAAGTGTTATGAACAACTCTTGCTCAAGCTCATCGTGACTTCCTCATGAATCACGTCAACAGATTTACCAAACCGTGTTGTTTTCCAGAAACATATGGACATAGTCTAAGAAGCACCACCCAACTATCCTTGACCGTGGACACGGCTATTCGAATAGTTTTACACTCTGCAGAGGTTGCACACTTTACCCACAAGATCCGGGGAACTTCCGTGTCATCCACGACCCGCGGTACCTCAAGTACCCAGGGTAAGCACCTGATCACTATCTTTCCCTAGACGACACTAACATAGAGTCCACTCGAGCGGTAGCAGCCCCCGTGCCAAACATTTCACATCTTAAAATTTGTGGAGCCACGCTCCCATAGTCATCACATACCACAAGCACGGGGTACCAACGGTGTGTCCGGTGCCCTGTAAAAATAGTCATGGCCGCCCTACCTGGCACGATCCCGTCCCGAGAGTGACCTCATGTCACCCCCGTCACTAGTAATGCGGGCACCATGCTAGTATCAGCCTAGGTTATCAATAATGCCCTTTCCCATATAAGGGTAGAGTGGTTGCGCATGTTTGGTTGGGACGGTCGACAAATCTTAGATCTAATCCGTCTCTGTAAACAACACTTTTATCAGGCCTCGGTACACTACTTCTCCACCAAGTAGTGACCTAGTTCATCATCATCTCCCAGGGGCATCAGTGGCACCCACTGGGGCTGTTTGCAAGTACGTCAAACCACACTTGTTTCTTTCCATGCATAACCCTGACACATTTTGCGTAGCCAACTACTACAGCATATTTCTACAATCCATCAACACAACTCTAAACAAGGATAGAGTCATGAACAATGCAAGTATCAACGGGTATGCAACGGAGGCAAGCCCAGCAAGGTTGCCATTCAAGATACATCATGCACTCGATGAAACAATGAAAATGCTCTCATGATATAAAAGGGTTCAACATGGTCAAAGGGCTGCTTGCCTGGTTCATCAGAGTCTTGAAATCTTCTGGTCCTTTTCCAAATACTCCGTTTACTTCGTCAACTAACGTCAGAAACAATCACAATAAGCAACACAGCAAGGCGAAAATAAAAACTGCTCTAAAAAATATGGATTTGACTTTTATAGGACTTTTCTGGTTATATGAAAAATAACCAGAGTGGTTTCATTGGGATTGGATCAGTGGATAATTCTGGGCATTTCAAAATGATGGAATCAAGGGATTTAATGGATCTACAAGGAGTCTACAGAAATATATTTTTTAAATGAGAAAAGGCATTCATTAAACAAGGCATGATTTTAGAAGTATTTAGAAATTGGTTTCACTGGATTTGGAGTCCAAATGAAATTCCTAGGGAATTACAAATTTGGCTATACATGGATAAATGGACCAATATTTGATGTGGTACAGAAAGAATTAGGAAAAAATTTCAAAAACTAAGTTAGGAACATATAGGTATCTAGGAATTTGAATCATTGCATTTGGATCAATTTCTAGTTCTCTGTGATTTTCTAAAGTTTAACACAGAAATCGAAAAATAGGATTTTCATAAATATTTCTGAAGAGAAAGTTTCTGGAAAAATGTGCAAATAGCACCATGTGATAGATCATGATTTATGGATCCCCTAGAAATTTGAATCATCAAATTTGGAGTTAATTTGATTTTTTATGTGCTTTTGAAGTCTACTGGGAAAAAGAAAAAGGAAAAGGGGGCTTTACCCTTATCATGCGCGCAAGGCGAGAGATAGGAAGCGGGCCGGCTCAGCTGCTCGGCCGCGCGCGGGCTGTCGACGCAGGAGGCGTACTCGAGGGAGTACGCCTTCCCCGAGCGAAGGCGGTGGCGGGCGGAGCCCGTCTCCACTTAACGGGGCAGGGCGAGGCCCACTAGTCAGCGGCTCAGCCTTGCTGGCTGACCGACAGGTGGGACCCGGCTGTCGGGTTCGTCTCCCTCCCCCCGCTCGAACAGATCAGCGGCAGGAGAGACTTGCCGTCGCTCACGCCGGCGACCCAGGCAGCCTTCGGTGATATTCCACCCACCTGCGTGGTTAGCGCGAAGGGGCGCATCCATCCATGGGTCACACGCATGCCGGAGAGGACCAGGTCAAGGAGAACGCCGACCGTGGTGGACGTGGCCGACGGTGATGGTGGGCTCGGCACCTTGGCCTCCGGGAGGAGTAACCGGAGCGCGGGGGAGCTCCGAGGGGGCAGTGGAGGTGCAACGAAACCCATAGATGGACAGGAGGGGGCTCGGGCGTCGAGGATTTAGGCGATGGCCAGCGGCTCGCCTGCGGCCATGGGCGAGGCTGGAGGGCGCGGGAGGAGGTGCGGGTTGGTCAGGGGGTCGCTGGGAAGGAGGGAGAGTGAAGGGGCTCCAGAGGGAGGCCTGGGGCTGCCCTATATGGCGAAGCCACGGCTCATCGTGGACGCGGCCTACGGGCGCCCGCGGAAATGGCCGGGGTGGCCACGGAAGGAGGCTCAGGGCTGTCTTCGGCGCTCGTGGGGGTGGTGTTGGGCGTAGGGAAGGGATAGAGAGAGCAGGGCGAGCTCCGGGTGGATCGACGGGCTCGCGCATGCATAGGCCGAGCCGGGCGGCTCTGGACACGCGCTGCTAGAGGTGAGAGAGAGGGAGAGAGGAGGGGGCCTGCACAGCTGTCACATTGCGAACATCGAGGGCCTCGACTGGCGCGAGGGGGAGGCCCGAGGCGGTCGGGGGACGCGGTGTCAACGGTCGGGAGCACGGTAGCGTGATCCAGAGCGCGTCTTTGGCCGGCATGTGCGGCTTTTTCCCGCGTGCTCGCGTGGCCACTTGCGTTTGGGGGCTCTGGGAGGGAGTAAACAAAGTGAAAATAGCATTGGATGCCCTAGGGATCCACTAGAGGAGAGAGGGAGTTGAGAGAGAGTGGGAATTATGATGTCCAGAGAGGGAAAATGTGGGTTCTCACCCCCATATAATTGAGCTGAGGCCATGAAATTCATTCCAGTGGTATAGGGGTTCTAGGAAAAGTTGTCGTAAAGATTGTGGCTCAAGGAGATTAGTGGAAGGTGCTGAAACTTGGAATTTTAAATTCTGTCAGAAGGTGTTTGATGTAGGTTTGGGAAAGTAAATGGACTCTCTTTGACTTGAGAATTAACAGGATCAAAGTTCATATGGAATTAAGGTGTTCCACTAAGTTTGAGCTCATTTGGGTAAAGTTGCCAATGCAACTTTTGTAAACCCTAGAAGGGGGGGGGGGGGGGGGGGGGGGGGGGGGGGGGGGGGGGGGGGGGGGGGGGGGGGGGGGGGGGGGGGGGGGGGGGGGGGGGGGGGGGGGGGGGGGGGGGGGGGGGGGGGGGGGGGGGGGGGGGGGGGGGGGGGGGGGGGGGGGGGGGGGGGGGGGGGGGGGGGGGGGGGGGGGGGGGGGGGGGGGGGGGGGGGGGGGGGGGGGGGGGGGGGGGGGGGGGGGGGGGGGGGGGGGGGGGGGGGGGGGGGGGGGGGGGGGGGGGGGGGGGGGGGGGGGGGGGGGGGGGGGGGGGGGGGGGGGGGGGGGGGGGGGGGGGGGGGGGGGGGGGGGGGGGGGGGGGGGGGGGGGGGGGGGGGGGGGGGGGGGGGGGGGGGGGGGGGGGGGGGGGGGGGGGGGGGGGGGGGGGGGGGGGGGGGGGGGGGGGGGGGGGGGGGGGGGGGGGGGGGGGGGGGGGGGGGGGGGGGGGGGGGGGGGGGGGGGGGGGGGGGGGGGGGGGGGGGGGGGGGGGGGGGGGGGGGGGGGGGGGGGGGGGGGGGGGGGGGGGGGGGGGGGGGGGGGGGGGGGGGGGGGGGGGGGGGGGGGGGGGGGGGGGGGGGGGGGGGGGGGGGGGGGGGGGGGGGGGGGGGGGGGGGGGGGGGGGGGGGGGGGGGGGGGGGGGGGGGGGGGGGGGGGGGGGGGGGGGGGGGGGGGGGGGGGGGGGGGGGGGGGGGGGGGGGGGGGGGGGGGGGGGGGGGGGGGGGGGGGGGGGGGGGGGGGGGGGGGGGGGGGGGGGGGGGGGGGGGGGGGGGGGGGGGGGGGGGGGGGGGGGGGGGGGGGGGGGGGGGGGGGGGGGGGGGGGGGGGGGGGGGGGGGGGGGGGGGGGGGGGGGGGGGGGGGGGGGGGGGGGGGGGGGGGGGGGGGGGGGGGGGGGGGGGGGGGGGGGGGGGGGGGGGGGGGGGGGGGGGGGGGGGGGGGGATCCACCAAATAGTCTCATATAATTCCTCAAAGTCATTGATATAAACTCATCAAGTCATTTGTCCTCTATTCCTATATCCTCAAACTGGTCTTCCCTATGGCATCGTCCGTTCTTGTGCTATATTAGGATGATAATGTGCTTGTTCACTATGTTCACTAGTTCCATAATGAACCTAGTGCTGTGCAAGGTTTACAGAGGCTTAACTGGTTCTCTTGCAATTCTGTGGGTTAAGCACATGGTTAAGGACTCAAGCTGGGGTATCTCGTGAAGTCTCGAAGGGTCTAGGAATGGGTTTCTAATCTTTGAGGGGTAAACATAACTCTACGGGGTTGCACTGGGTCGAGGAGGCTGCAGCAACAAGTCTTCAGTGCTAGTTGGTCGCCGAAGTAGACTCTTTGGTGCATCTTGTCTTGCTGGTCCTCAGTTGATGAGAGAGATGAGAGGGAAAAGTAGCATAGAGGAGGGGAATGCCTAAAGGGGGTTCTATAGTGCAAGTGCGAACAACAAGTGCCGAAAGGGCCAAACACAAGCATTAAGATAAGGAAAGTGATATAGCCGCGTACTTGTTGCCTAGGGCAATAGGGCGACTGATATAAAAACACAAACAAATAAAAACGAGCAACACACAGTCATGGTTCTATTCGAACCATCATACGGACTCGACTGCGCATAGGGGTACACGACTCATCCTACCCTAGGGGTTCTCGGACTAAGTAGTCGTGCTTTACTCCATGCCTCGTGCAGTCTTCTAGGCTTCCCTTAGGTGTCGTTGTGTCTCTTGTAGTTGTTTGATGAAACGATCTGGGTTGAGCCTGAAGAATCTTCAACAACTCCTCGCCTGGTGAGGTGATGGGGTGAAGGTGTCTCCTCGTAGCTGGCATTGACTCGGTCTTCTGTTGTCTTCTTATTCATGACGATCCCTTTTGCATTCTAAGGCGTCGGCGGTTCCAGGTAGGCAATCCTTTATGCAATGGCATTAACAAGGTATAGTAGAGGTCCAATCTATCGGACACATTGTTGACAATATCGTCACCAAGAGCGGGGGATGAAGAGAACCTTTTTCCTGCTCACTATAGTGAGGCAGACCAAATGGCTAGGTTCTCATCCACCGGTGGTTGCCGATGCAACAACGATAAGGACATGGTTGCTCTATTAGCGATGTATATCATGATCTTGCATTTCCTATGCCTTGATCATCATAGGCTAAGGTCGCATCATCTTGGGGCAGTGTCAAGGGTGTCACCATCCTCTGGGTCTTCATGTCCTCATTCCTCGAGGGCGTATCTTCTGTTGGCATCGTCTTGCTGTGGCGTCGCCAATCTTGTGTTCAGAAGAGGTGGGTGAGTGTCTGGCAAGGCGTCTTCCTTCTAGATTATCCACGAGGATTACAAGGAATCCAGTGGTCAGGGGCATAAGGGTTCTAGTGACCAAAGGTTTTGAAGGGGAAGAGATCAATAAGGAAAGTATACCTTAGTATTCAAAAAACTGAGAAGGGAAGAGAAGTATAGATAGTTTTTCAAAGTTAGTAATAGTTTTAACCTAACTAACGACCATGCTAACTAAGGCTTCCTACAGTCAGGATGGCTCTGATACCAGCTCTGTGGGGACCCCGACTCATAAGTCGTGATCACCGAATGCACGTGTACAGTGATCCCAGAGATCAATGCTCACTGAACACATAGAAGCTGAATAACAAGAGTCTTACATCCATACATACCGTCTTACATAAATTATGACCATTATGGTCGAGTCTTGAGTATAACTTCGCAGCGGAAATCTTCGTCGATAACTTGGACCCATGCCATCTGCCTTAACCCTACAGGCATTCTGACTGGGAAGCGTCCTAGCTCGCATGTTCGTCACCAAGGTAATCTTCATTATATCATGTTCTTTCATGCCTGGCCAATAAAATAACCAGTGGCAAGCCAATGAGTACTTTGAATGTACTCGCAAGCAACCCAAGAGTGATAACAGAATAATTATGCAAGATTCTACTGCTAAATTGGCAGTTTTGCGGAAAGCTAGTTTTTCTCATGCAAGTATGATCAACATTTATCAAGGATATGAATGCGTCTGCAAAAAGTATCAGGAGGTTACAGACATCAACATCGAGAAAGTGTTATGAACAACTCATGCTCAAGCTCATCGTGACTTCCTCATGAATCACGTCAACAGATTTACCAAACCGTGTTGTTTTCCATAAACATATGGACATAGTCTAAGCAGCACCACCCAACTGTCCTTGACCGTGGACAAGGCTATTCGAATTGTTTTACACTCTGCAGAGGTTGCACACTTTACCCACAAGATCCGGGGAACTTCCGTGTCATCCACGACCTGCGGTACCTCAAGTACCCGGGGTAAGCACCCGATCACTATCTTTCCCTAGACGACACTAACATAGAGTCCACTCGATTGGTAGCAGCCCCCATGCCCAACATTTCACATCTTAAAATTTGTGGAGCCACGCTCCCATATTCATCACATATCACAAGCACGGGGTACCAACGGTGTGTCCGGTGCCCTGTAAAAACAGTCATGGCCGCCCTACCTGGCACGACCCCATCCCGAGAGTGACCTCATGTCACCCCCGTCACTAGTAATGCGGGCACCATGCTAGTATCAGCCTAGGTAATCAATAATGCCCTTTCCCATATAAGGGTAGAGTGGTTGCGCATGTTTGGTTGGGACAGTCGACAAATCTTAGATCTAATCTGTCTCTGTAAACAACACTTTTATCAAGCCTCGGTACACTACTTTTCCACCAAGTAGTGACCTAGTTCATCATCATCTCCCAGGGGCATCAGTGGCACCCACTGGGGCTGTTTGCAAGTATGTCAAACCACACTTGTTTCTTTCCATGCATAACCCTGACACATTTTGCATAGCCAACTACTACAACATATTTCTACAATCCATCAACACAACTCTAAACAAGGATAGAGTCATGAACAATGCAAGTATCAACTGGTATGCAACGGAGGCAAGCCCAGCAAGGTTGCCATTCAAGATACATCATGCACTCGATGAAACAATGAAAATGCTCTCATGATATAAAAGGGTTCAACATGGTCAATGGGCTGCTTGCCTGGTTCATCAGAGTCTTGAAATCTTCTGGTCCTTTTCCAAATACTCCGTTTACTTCGTCAACTAACGTCAGAAACAATCACAATAAGCAACACAACAAGGCAAAAATAAAAACTGCTCTAAAAATATGGATTTGACTTTTATAGGACTTTTCTGGTTATATGAAAAATAACCAGAGTGGTTTCATTGGGATTGGATCAGTGGATAATTCTGGGCATTTCAAAATGATGGAATCAAGGGATTTAATGGATCTACAAGGAGTCTACAGAAATATATATTTTTTTAAATGAGAAAAGGCATTCATTAAACAAGGCATGATTTTAGAAGTATTTAGAAATTGGTTTCACTGGATTTGGAGTCCAAATGAAATTCCTAGGGAATTGCAAATTTGGCTATATATGGATAAATAGACCAATATTTGATGTGGTATAGAAAGAATTAGGAAAAATGTTCAAAAACTAAGTTAGGAACATATAGGTATCTAGGAATTTGAATCATTGCATTTGGATCAATTTCTAGTTCTCTGTGATTTTCTAAAGTTTAACACAGAAATCGAAAAATAGGATTTTGATAAATATTTCTGAAGAGAAAGTTTCTGGAAGAATGTGCAAATAGCACCATGTGATAGATCATGATTTATGGATCCCCTAGAAATTTGAATCATGAAATTTGGAGTTAATTTGATTTTTTTATGTGCTTTTGAAGTCTACTGGGAAAAAGAAAAAGGAAAAGGGGGCTTTACCCTTATCATGCACGCAAGGCGAGAGATAGGAAGCGGGCCGGCCCAGCTGCTCAGCCACGCGCGGGCTGTCGACGCAGGAGGCGTACTCGAGGGAGTACGCCTTCCCCGAGCGAAGGCGGTGGCGGGCGGAGCCCGTCTCCACTTAACGGGGCGGGGCGAGGCCCACTAGTCAGCGGCTCAGCCTTGCTGGCTGACCGACAGGCGGGACCCGGCTGTCGGGTTCGTCTCCCTCCCCCCGCTCGAACAGATCAGCGGCAGGAGAGACTTGCCGTCACTCACGCCGGTGACCCAGGCAGCCTCCAGCGACGTTCCACCCACCTGCGTGGTTAGCGCGAAGGGGCGCATCCATCCATGGGTCACACGCATGCCGGAGAGGACCAGGTCAAGGAGAATGCCGATCGTGGCGGACGTGGCCGACGGTGATGGTGGGCTCGGCACCTTGGCCTCCGGGAGGAGTAACCGGAGCGCGGGGGAGCTCCGAGGGGGCAGTGGAGGTGCAACGAAACCCATAGATGGACAGGAGGGGGCTCGGGCGTCGAGGATTTAGGCGATGGCCAGCGGCTCGCCTGCGGCCATGGGCGAGGCTGGAGGGCGCGGGAGGAGGTGCGGGTTGGTCAGGGGGTCGCTGGGAAGGAGAGAGAGCGAAGGGGCTCCAGAGGGAGGCCTGGGGCTGCCCTATATGGCGAAGCCACGGCTCATCATGGACGTGGCCTACGGGCGCCCGCGGAAATGGCCGGGGTGGCCACGGAAGGAGGCTCGGGGCTGTCTTCGGCACTCGTGGGGGTGGTGTTGGGCGTAGGGAAGGGATAGAGAGAGCGGGGCGAGCTCAGGGTGGATCGACGGGCTCGCGCACGCATAGGCCAAGCCGGGCGGCTCTGGACACGCGCTGCTGGAGGTGAGAGAGAGGGAGAGAGGAAGGGGTCTGCATGGCTGTCACGTTGCGGACGTCGAGGGCCTCGACTGGCGCGAGGGGGAGGCCCGAGGCGGTCGGGGGATGCGGTGTCAACGGTCGGGAGCACGGTAGCATGCTCTAGAGCGCGTCTTTGGCCGGCATGTGTGGCTTTTTCCCGCGTGCTCGCGTGGCCACTTGCGTTTGGGGTCTCTGGGAGGGAGTAAACAAAGTGGAAATGGCATTGGATGCCCTGGGGATCCACTAGAGGAGAGAGGGGGTTGAGAGAGAGTGGGAATTATGATGTCCAGAGAGGGAAAATGTGGGTTCTCACCCCCATATAATTGAGCTGAGGCCACGAAACTCTTTCCAGTGGTATAGGGGTTCTAGGAAATGTTGTGGTAAAGATTGTGGCTCAAGGAGATTAGTGGAAGGGGCTGAAACTTGGAATTTTAAATTCTGTCAGAAGGTGTTTGATGTAGGTTTGGGAAAGTAAATGGACACTCTTTTACTTGAGAATTAACAGGATCAAAGTTCATATGGAATTAAGGTGTTCCACTAAGTTTGAGCTCATTTGGGTAAAGTTGCCAATGCAACTTTTGTAAACCCTAGAAATCAACAGAAATAAGTTTTCCAAGATTTAGACATGCAAATATTTTCTCCTTGATGCACCACTTTGTGTAGTGTCATCATTTGAGGATTTGAACATGTCCACAAAAATTCAGATCAAAAGGACACACTTGGGAATGTAGAGTTGTTCAAATTTGGTTCTGGAGAGGAAGGGTTTTAGAACACTTTGATCATGATATCCTTCTCTCCAACTTGTGCCATTTGGTCTAGATGCATTATTACACCATTTGAGCATGTGAACCAAGTTTGAGAGCATTTGGACATGTTTGGCAGTGCAAAGTTGTTCAAACTTGGAAAAGGATAGAAATGGTTTTGAGAGGGTTTGGTGGTGCTATGTTGTTCCCCATGACATAAGACTTTGTAGGATCCTCAAGTAGGTCATTTTTGACATGCTAGAATTTTCCTGTATTTAATGGAGAATATTTCCTTTGTAAACATTTCAAAAGCTTGAAATGTCCCGAAATAGTTTTTGAGGGATTTGACCAATAATTTGAACATGACCATGTGTTGAAACTCTTATATATGGACAATATATGTCCACTGGGATTCCCTAAATTTTCTCAAATATTTTTGAAATATTAAAATAATTTTAACCTATTAAAGACCTTTTTTGGCCTAAAGAAAAGCCTTTAAATAAAATAGGGAAATTACTTTTAAATTTATATTTTTGTGGTTTATGGGAGTCCTATATCTAATAGGTTGCAAATTTACTCTTTGAAATATTTTTCATACCCCAAATCAAGTACTTGTAGTGCAAACCTCAATTCAGGGGTTTTTGGAAAACTAATTTTTGAAAATACTATTTGGCCAAATTATTTTTGTAAGAAAATACTATATTGCTCTATACACATGGCATGATCATTGGGCAGAAGTTTGGGGCAAGGAGATGAAGTATAGAAGGTGGAGTTGTGTTGACTTTAAAGAGCACATGAAAAACACAGAGAGAAAACCAACTCCAAATAAAAGCCAAATAATGCAAAAGTTTTTGTCAAACCACACTTTATCATGATTTATTAGCTTAAGTGTTGTAGCATGAAAATCAGGGTGTGACAGACCTACCCCCCTTACAAGAATCTCATCCCCGAGATTCCCAAACTAGGCGTGGAAAATAATACAAAAACTTGGATCTGGGGTAGTCTTCACTTCTTCATATTGCTTCTGCTTCCGAGTAGTGCTCCATTGAATCCTTGGAGTGCTTGAGGGCGTGGCTTCGTGTATGACATTCTGCTTGTTCCAGATTGCAATTGGGGTCTCTCGCGTAGGTCATATTGGGCTGGAGGTCGATGGCTCGGTGATCGATGTCCTTGTAGAGACCGGACTAGTTAGGAAGTTGGAAACATTTTCGGAGTGGTGTTGTGTGGAAAAATGTTGTGCACTATGGGTGACTCAGGTGGTAACTCTAGCTGGTAGCCGTCTATTCTTCGTCTTGCAGTAATCTTGGAGAGGGCCGATAAATCTTGGTGTGAGCTTCCCTTTGACATGGAAATGCTTGGTTCCTTTGAGAGAAGTGGCTTGCAGATACACCTGGTCTTCGACGAGAAAGTTCACTCCTTGACGATGGTGGTTGGTATAGTTCTTCCTCCTTGGCATGGCGGTCTTCAAATGTTTCCTAACCAGCTGAACGATTCTTCTTCCATCTTCAGTTAGACGAGTAGGTCACCAAGTAAAAGTGACAACCAACGTGACCAAGTACTCCATGAAGTTTCTGTTCATGGGGTACATAAGGTAGGCTGGGGCATTGGTGGTGGTAACGGTTGAGTGTGGTCCAAGGTGTTCTCGATCTAGAGTCAAGACCCCAAGGTCATGATCCAACCGGGTTGTGGCTTGGTAGATCTTAAGGATTTCAAGGATCCTAGTGTGCAGGTGAACGTTTATTATCTTATTTCAAGCACAGTTTCTGAGATGCCAATTGTTCTATCTAGTCCTTTAAACAAATCACATCATATCACCGATAGCATCATCTCCTATAGGTCAACTCCAATCATCACTCATGTTATCTATATTCTCGTGACTCCCGAGAGGAGGTCTAACAAAATCATATATGTCTACGATCCCCAAACTCATATGTATGGCTACCCCTAAAAATCCATGGATAGAGCATACAAGCTTCCAAGCTAGAATAAAACACGATAATCCAAGTGCTCATCCTATTCTTCCAAGGTCCATGTTAGTGTATCTCTATCCTAAGGAAACACGTCGTATGCCACTCCAAAATCTTGTTTCCTTCCTATGAATCAGCTCCAACAACCCGTTAACTTCCATTAATCACTACATAATCCTTTAATTCTACAAATCCAATGTCTATGGTGTTCCACATGATCTCCTAAAGTCCCTATAATCCCCAAATACTTGAAAGGGCTGTCTCTACTATAGTAAGTCCACCAACTTCCATGGTCAAGTAAACTCCAAGGTCAAGCTTATATCAACTCCGACAATTAATCCAATCTCCTAGTTTATCGTCCACCGAGAAACATGGTGTCATGATCAAGATCATCAGTCTAAATCCAATTTACTCCGAACCATGTAGACTTACTCACCACCTATACTCAACTAGAATCACCTACTTAAATCCAAATCTCTTGTCCAACGAGAATTTCTACACTTTCCCCCATGTTATTATCGTAATATCAACTATATCCTTTCAATATCCCCTGGCTAAGTCAAATCCTCATACTTCCAAGAACTCAGCTTGTGATCTTGATTGTCCCACTAAATCCAATTTATCCAGGGGTAATGAAAGCTATGCTACTCTATAATCATGACCCCACCAAGTTCATCTACCAACATGAAAGCCTCATAATCCACCAAATAGTCTCATATAATTCCTCAAAGTCATTGATATAAACTCATCAAGTCATTTGTCCTCTATTCCTATATCCTCAAACTGGTCTTCCCTATGGCATTGTCAGTTCTTGTGCTATATTAGGATGATAATGTGCTTGTTCACTATGTTCACTAGTTCCATAATGAACCCAGTGCTGTGCAAGGTTTACAGAGGCTTAACTGGTTCTCTTGCAATTCTGTGGGTTAAGCACATGGTTAAGGACTCGAGCTGGGGTATCTCGTGAAGTCTCGAAGGGTCTAGGAATGGGTTTCTAATCTTTGAGGGGTAAACATAACTCTATGGGGTTGCACTGGGTTGAGGAGGCTGCAGCAAAAAGTCTTCAGTGCTAGTTGGTCGCCAAAGTAGACTCTTTGGTGCATCTTGTCTTGCTGGTCCTCAGTTGATGAGAGAGATGAGAGGGAAAAGTAGCATAGAGGAGGGGAATGCCTAAAGGGGGTTCTATAGTGCAAGTGCGAACAACAAGTGCCGAAAGGGCCAAACACAAGCATTAAGATAAGGAAAGTGATATAGTCATGTACTTGTTGCCTAGGGCAATAGGGCGACTGATATCAAAACACAAACAAACAAAAAAAGCAACACACAGTCATGGTTCTATTTGAACCATCATACGGACTCGACTGCGCATAGGGGTACACGACTCATCCTACCCTAGGGGTTCTCGGACTAAGTAGTCATGCTTTACTCTGTGCCTCGTGCAGTCTTCTAGGCTTCCCTTAGGTGTCGCTACGTCTCTTGTAGTTGTTTGATGAAACAATCCGGGTTGAGCCTGAAGAATCTTCAACAACTCCTCGCCTGGTGAGGTGATGGGGTGAAGGTGTCTCCTCGTAGCTGGCATTGACTCGGTCTTCTGTTGTCTTCTTATTCATGACGATCCCTTTTGCATTCTAAGGCATCGGCGGTTCCAGGTAGGCAATCCTTTATGCAATGGCATTAACAAGGTATAGTAGAGGTCCAATCTGTCGGACACATTGTTGACAATATCGTCACCAAGAGCGGGGGATGAAGAGAACCGTTTTCCTGCTCACTATAGTGAGGCAGACCAAATGGCTAGGTTCTCATCCACCGGTGGTTGCCGATGCAACAACGATAAGGACATGGTTGCTCTATTAGCGATGTATATCATGATCTTGCATTTCCTATGCCTTGATCATCATAGGCTAAGGTCGCATCATCTTGGGGCAGTGTCAAGGGTGTCACCATCCTCTGGGTCTTCATGTCCTCATTCCTCGAGGGCGTATCTTCTGTTGGCATCGTCTTGCTGTGGCGTCGCCAATCTTGTGTTCAGAAGAGGTGGGTGAGTGTCTGGCAAGGCGTCTTCCTTCTAGATTATCCACGAGGATTACAAGGAATCCAGTGGTCAGGGGCACAAGGGTTCTAATGACCAAAGGTTTTGAAGGGGAAGCGATCAATAAGGAAAGTATACCTTAGTTTTCGAAAAACTGAGAAGGGAAGAGAAGTATAGATAGTTTTTCAAAGTTAGTAATAGTTTTAACCTAACTAACGACCATGCTAACTAAGGCTTCCTACAGTCAGGATGGCTCTGATACCAGCTCTGTGGGGACCCCGACTCATAAGTCGTGATCACCGAATGCACGTGTACAGTGATCCCAGAGATCAATGCTCACTGAACACACAGAAGCTGAATAACAAGAGTCTTACATCCATACATACCGTCTTACATAAATTATGACCATTATGGTCGAGTCTTGAGTATAACTTCGCAGCGGAAATCTTCGTCGATAACTTGGACCCATGCCATCTGCCTTAACCCTACAGGCATTCTGACTGGGAAGTGTCCTAGCTCGCATGTTCATCACCAAGGTACTCTTCATTATATCATGTTCTTTCATGCCTGGCCAATAAAATAACCAGTGGCAAGCCAATGAGTACTTTGAATGTACTCGCAAGCAACCCAAGAGTGATAACAGAATAATTATGCAAGATTCTACTGCTAAATTGGCAGTTTTGCGGAAAGCTAGTTTTTCTCATGCAAGTATGATCAACATTTATCAAGGATATGAATGCGTCTGCAACAAGTATCAGGAGGTTACAGGCATCAACATCGAGAAAGAGTTATGAACAACTCATGCTCAAGCTCATAGTGACTTCCTCATGAATCACGTCAACAGATTTACCAAACCGTGTTGTTTTCCAGAAACATATGGACATAGTCTAAGCAGCACCACCCAACTGTCATTGACCATGGACATGGCTATTCAAATAGTTTTACACTCTGCAGAGGTTGCACACTTTACCCACAAGATCCGGGGAACTTCCGTGTCATCCACGACCCGCGGTACCTCAAGTACCCGGGGTAAGCACCTGATCACTATCTTTCCCTAGACGACACTAACATAGAGTCCACTCGATTGGTAGCAGCCCCCGTGCCCAACATTTCACATCTTAAAATTTGTGGAGCCACGCTCCCATATTCATCACATACCACAAGCACGGGGTACCAACGGTGTGTCCGGTGCCCTGTAAAAACAGTCATGGCCGCCTACCTGGCACGACCCCGTCCCGAGAGTGACCTCATGTCACCCCCGTCACTAGTAATGCGGGCACCATGCTAGTATCGGCCTAGGTAATCAATAATGCCCTTTCCCATATAAGGGTAGAGTGGTTGCGCATGTTTGGTTGGGACGGTCGACAAATCTTAGATCTAATCCGTCTCTATAGACAACACTTTTATCAAGCCTCGGTACACTACTTCTCCACCAAGTAGTGACCTAGTCCATCATCATTTCCCAGGGGCATCAGTGGCACCCACTGGGGCGGTTTGCAAGTATGTCAAACCACACTTGTTTCTTTCCATGCATAACCCTGACACATTTTGCGTAGCCAACTACTACAACATATTTCTACAATCCATCAACACAACTCTAAACAAGGATAGAGTCATGAACAATGCAAGTATCAACGGGTATGCAACGGAGGCAAGCCCAGCAAGGTTGCCATTCAAGATACATCATGCACTCGATGAAACAATGAAAATGCTCTCATGATATAAAAGAATTAACAGGATGAAAGTTCATATGGAATTAAGGTGTTCCACCAAGTTTGAGCTCATTTGGGTAAAGTTGCCAATGCAACTTTTGTAAACCCTAGAAATCAACAGAAATAAGTTTTCCAAGATTTAGACATGCAAATATTTTCTCCTTGATGCACCACTTTGTGTAGTGTCATCATTTGAGGATATGAACATGTCCACAAAAATTCAGATCAAAAGGACACACTTGGCAATGTAGAGTTGTTCAAATTTGGTTCTGGACAGGAAGGGTTTTAGAACACTTTGATCATGATATCCTTCTCTCCAACTTGTGCCATTTGGTCTAGATGCATTATTACACCATTTGAGCATGTGAACCAAGTTTGAGAGCATTTGGACATGTTTGGCAGTGCAAAGTTGTTCAAACTTGGAAAAGAACAGAAATGGTTTTGAGAGGGTTTGGTGGTGCTATGTTGTTCCCCATGACATGACCCCCCCCCCCCCCCCCCCCCCCCCCCCCCCCCCCCCCCCCCCCCCCCCCCCCCCCCCCCCCCCCCCCCCCCCCCCCCCCCCCCCCCCCCCCCCCCCCCCCCCCCCCCCCCCCCCCCCCCCCCCCCCCCCCCCCCCCCCCCCCCCCCCCCCCCCCCCCCCCCCCCCCCCCCCCCCCCCCCCCCCCCCCCCCCCCCCCCGAAATATTAAAATAATTTTAACCTATTAAAGACCTTTTTTGGCCTAAAGAAAAAGCCTTTAAATAAAATAGGGAAATTACTTTTAAATTTATATTTTTGGGGTTTATGGGAGTCCTATATCTAATAGGTTGCAAATATACTCTTTGAAATATTTTTCATACCCCAAATCAAGTACTTGTAGTGCAAACCTCAATTCAGGGGTTTTTGGAAAACTAATTTTTGAAAATACTATTTGGCCAAATTATTTTTGTAAGAAAATACTATATTGCTCTATACACATGGCATGATCATTGGGCAAAAGTTTGGGGCTAGGAGATGAAGTATAGAAGGTGGAGTTGTGTTGACTTTAAAGAGCACATGAAAAACACAGAGAGAAAACCAACTCCAAATAAAAGCCAAATAATGCAAAAGTTTTTGTCAAACCACACTTTATCATGATTTATTAGCTTAAGTGTTGTGGCATGAAAATCAGGGTGTGACAAACCTACCCCCTTACAAGAATCTCGTCCCCGAGATTCCCAAACTAGGCGTGGAAAATAATACGAAAACTTGGATCTGGGGTAGTCTTCACTTCTTCATATTGCTTCTGCTTCCGAGTAGTGCTCCATTGAATCCTTGGAGTGCTTGAGGGTCTGGCTTCGTGTATGACATTCTGCTTGATCCAGATTGCAATTGGGGTCTCTCGCGTAGGTCATATTGGGCTGGAGGTCGAT